>CM017444.1:20078839-20133326 GCA_007726485.1 Eragrostis curvula | reverse complement strand
CCGTTGTAATTGCCTTTGGGCTTTGTGTTGGCCTTGGTGCCATTGTAATTGCCTTCGGGCTATTGTATGAGTAATGAACTTCGGTAAAGGTGATACAGTATGTTTGTATCATGTTCTGTCTCCCTTTTATTTTTATTTTGAGCTATTGCGTCAATTCGTTTGTAGCGTCGTCCCCTTCTGGCTCGTCGGGAGTGTGAGAGGAAACGTGTTTCTGTTCGAGACGAGTCTCAGCTTTTAGCTTCGTCGCTCAACTTTCGGCAAGGAAGTGAGCTCGATTTCGAGCGTCTTTCCCCCTTCTTGCTCGTCGGGAGTATGAGAGGGAACTTATCTTGGTATGGGACGAGTCTCGGATTCTGGCTTCGTCGCTCAGCTTTCGGCGAGGAAGTGAGCTCGATTCAGAGCATCGTCCCCCTCTTGCTCGTCGGGAGTCTGAGAGGAAACGTATTTCGGTCCGAGACAAGTTTCGGATTTTGGCTTCGTCGCTCAACTTTCGGCGAGGAAGTGAGCTCGATTTTGAGCGTCGTCCACCTCTTGCTCGTCTGGAGTTTGAGAGGAAACGTATTTCGGTCCGAGACAAGTTTCGGATTTTGGCTTCATCGCTCAACTTTCGGCGAGGAAGTGAGCTCTGTTTAGAGCGTCATCCCCCTCTTGCTCGTCGGGAGTTTGAGAGGAAACGTATTTCGGTCCGAGACAAGTTTCGGATTTTGGCTTCGTCGCTCAACTTTCGGCGAGGAAGTGAGCTATGTTTAGAGCGTCGTCCCCCTCTTGCTCATCGGGAGTTTGAGAGGAGACGTATTTTGGTCCGAGACAAGTTTCGGATTTTGGCTTCGTCGCTCAACTTTTGGCAAGGAAGTGAGCACTGTTTAGAGCGTCGTCCCCCTCTTGCTCGTTGGGAGTTTGAGAGGAAATGTATTTCGTGATTGTCATGCCGGAGGCGTCCCCCCTTTTGCATGTGTTTTTCTATTGTGCGCGCAATATGCTGGGTCTTATCGAGTGCCCTGCCTTCGGCATTAGTGTCCGAAAGGGGGCTTCGGACGAATCGCCGGCAGCGCCTTTCCTCTTAGGAGGCGGATCCGAGGGCTTATGTGTGCCTCGCTTCAGTTCGTGAAGTTTGTGCTTCGGCGCCCCTACTGGATTTTCAATGCCGAAGAGATTATATTTCATTCATTGCATTGGAAGAGTACATGGCCCCTTAGGGAATGCAGCTAAGGGGATCATCGTCACCCTACTGCCGAAAGAAAACAAACACACCGAAACAAAGGGATACAGGTAACTGTGGCGCGCAGGCCACGTGGCTTCGGCTACTGCCCTTGGGCGAGTGCCGATGCTTCAGACGTAGTAACGTCGGAGGGAATCTGCGTTCCATGTTCTCGGGATAGGAGTGCCATCGAGCTCGACCAGGTGGTAAGCTCCGGGATAGATTGAGTTGTTGATGATGAAAGGTCCCTCCCATTTGCTGTTTAGCTTGCCGACGCTTGATGGGTGGATGTTTCGCTTCAGAATGAGGTCCCCTGGTGCGAAGTGCCGAGGGTTAATCTTCTGGTTGTATTGGTTCTCCATCGATGCTGTGTACCGCTTCAGGTTGGCGACTGCTTGCAACCTTGTTTCTTCGAGCAGATCTTTCGAGACATCCTCGTCCTTAGACAGGGGAGCGTTTGCTCGAAGGGACCCATTGATGATGTCTTCGGGGGTCATTGCTTCGGCGCCGAAGAGAAGGCGGAATGGGGTAAAGCCGGTTGGTCTTGTTTGAGTGGTTCGCAGGGACCAGAGCACGTTTGGCAGTGCTTCGACCCACTTCCCCTTCTTAAGGCCGAGGAGGCTTTTCTTGATTCTCTCGAAGATTGTGCCATTGGCTTTCTCTACTGCACCATTTGCTCTTGGGTTGACCACTGATACAAAGCACTCGCGGACTCCGATGGATTGGCAATATTCCTTGAAGACTTGAGACTCGAACTGAGAGCCATTGTCGACGGTGATGTGCATCGGCACCCCGAAACGGCATATGATATGCTTCCAGAAGAACTTTTGTATTGTCTTGGCGGTGATCTTGGCGAGGGGCTCAGCTTCGATCCACTTTGAGAAGTATTCATATGCCACTACTGCCCATTTGAGGTTACCTGGGGTTGTAGGTAGAGGTCCAACGATGTCGATCCCTTATCGGGCCAACGGCCACACTGGTGGAATTGGTTGAAGTGGGGTTGCGGGCCGATGAGACTGTCTTCCCATCCACTGGCAGCTTGGGCATGTGCGGACCAGTGCTTCGGCATTGTGCACGGCGGTTGGCCAGTAGAAGCTGTGCCGAAACGCTTCCGAAGGCTGAGGAGGACACCCTCGTACTCCGCCGCGTTGTTGGTAGTCAGGAATGTGAGTGAAGCCGAGTACCGGAGCTTCTGTTGGCTGGGTGACATGACGACCGCCCAACACCCAGCCCCTGCCGAGCCCCATGCCCCATCGGTGTGCACAGTCAACAGTGGCACGGACGGTGTAGCTTCTGATGTGGGCGCAGGGGTCCATTCGGCGATGAAATCAGCGATCATCCCGGACATGATCGCATTTCGGGCTACGTACTTGATGTCGTACGCAGCGAGCTCGATGGCCCATTTTGTGATGTTGTCGGTGGAGTTGCGGTTGCTGAAGACGTCCTTCAAGGGGAATGATGTGGGCACCATGATGGGGTGTCCCTCAAAGTACCGTCGGAGCTTCCGGGAAGCCATGAGGACAGCAAGCGCGATCTTGGTGATGACGTTGTAATTGAGTCTTGTGCCGGAGAGTGCTTCGGAAACGTAGTAGATTGGCTGCTGCACCAGCTTCCCCTCGACCTCGACCTCGTGTATGAGCACCGCACTAATCGCCGCGGGCGCCGCTGAGACGTAAAGGAGTAGCGGAGCTTTCGGCAGTGGTGGCCGAAGGATTGTGGCTTTGACGATGTAAGCCTTAACTTCTTCGAAGGCCTTGTCTTGTTCTTCGCACCACTTGAGAGGACCGGTGCCCCTTAAGCACTAGTAGAAGGGAAGACATTTTTCCGCCGTCCTGGAAATGAAGCGTCCGAGAGCGGCGAGGCGGCCGGTAAACCTTTGCAGCTCTTTCGTATTCTTGGGTGGTTCCATGTCGGTGATGGCCTTGATCTTTTTAGGGTTCGGCTTGATGCCCTTCTTGGAGACGAGGAAGCCGAGGAGTTTGCCGGCTCGGACTCCGAAGGTTCACTTCTCCGGGTTGAGCTTGAAGCCGACGCGACGTAAGTTTGAAAATGTTTCGGCGAGGTCCACGAGGTGGTTGTCGTCGGAGGTTCTTTTGATGATGATGTCATCGTTGTAGGCTGCGGCGTTTCGGCCGAGCCGATCACCCAGTGTTTTCTTCATTGCACGGGAGAAAGTTGCTCCGGCATTCTTCAGCCCGAAAGGCATACATCTGTAGCAGTACGTGTCGTCTTCTGTTTTGAAGGCGGTTTTCTCTTTGTCTTTGGGGGCCATCCAGATCTGGTGGTAGCCTGAGTATACGTCGAGGAAAACTCGGAACCAGTTGTGGCATCGACGAGCTCATCGATGCATGCCAACGGGAAGTCGTCCTTCGGGCAGGCGCGATTGAGGGTGGTGTAGTTGATTTGTTGGTTTCCCGGACGACATTGGCGTCCATCAGCTTTTGTACCTCCGCCCGAAGGACGGCTTGCTTTTCGTCGGTCCAGTTTCGCTTCTTCTGCTTCATGGGTGTTGCCTTTGGGTTGACGTCAAGTTTATGTTCGATGACGCTTCGGTCGACTCCTGTTAGCTCGGACGTGGACCAGGCAAAGACATCTTTGTTGCTTTGGAGGAGAGCGACCATGTTTGCCTCGAAGTCTGGCGGTAGTCCCTTGCCGAAGGTGACCTCCTGATCGGGCCTGTCAGGAGGCAGGACCACTTGCTTGATGTCACCACTGACACGTGGCTTTGGAGTTCCTGTCGGGGGTGTTGGTGTTTGTGCTTCGACAGTTTGTGGCTTGGCTTGATGTTTGATAGGATGAACGTGCTTCTGACCAGGTGTTTGGCCGTGCTCGATGCTTCGGGAGGCGAATTGATCCCCGTACACGGTGATGATTCCCCTCGGTGCCAGGATCTTCATGCACAGGTAGCCGTGGTGGGTGGCGGCGTTGAAGGTGTTGATGAGCCCCCTGCCGAAGGTGGCGCTGTAGGGATATGGCATGTCGACGACATCGAAGGCAATTTCCTCAGTCCGATGCCCTGTGGGACCGGAGAAGGAGACCGCGATCTTGACGCATCCTATGGCGTCGACGGGCTCTCCTCCGAAGCCGACGAGTGGGCTTTCGGAGGCAAACAACTCCGTGCGGGGGATGCCGAGCTGATTGAAGGCGTCGATGAAGATGACGTCTGCAGAGCTTCCGCCATCAATGAGCACGCGACGGACCTCCGTCCCGCGCATGTTGGCGCTGATGACAAAGGCATCCTTGTGGGGGTACTCCATCAGACGGAGATCACTTTGGTCGAAGGTGAGCGGTACATGAGACCATTTACACTTTGCCAGAGGTGCGTGAGCCGCCACGTGGTTCACACGTCGGATGTAGTCCTGACGCTGACGCTTGGATGAATATGGCTGGCTTGAGCCTCCAGTGATGGCCATGATCACATTGCGGTCGGAGGTCGTGTTGTGCAGCCCCTTGTGCGACATGGTTGATTGCTCGAGCCGCTTTGGCCTCTCGGCGTAGTCGTTCCTCTCGCAGCGCCGAGACTTGGGCGCACTGCTTCATTATATGTCCTTGGTTCGGGCCATGAACCTAGCAGTATGGCTCGCGGTTCTGGCGATTGTTGTTTCGGCGGTTTGAGTTCGACCTTCGGCGGCTCGACTTGGACCTGTTGGACCGGTTGTCGTCGATGCGACGTGGGCTTCGATCCTGAGAGTGGTCGATGCTATGGACTTCGCGCCTCTCTGACCGGCCAGCTCGACGGTCGTCAGAGCGGTCATCATTTTGGTCGTTGTGCCTCTTCCCCCGATCGGATCTCTTCTGGCTTGCTCTTGCCTCCTTCTCTCGTCGAAAATCCTCATCGGCTCGAGCGTGGGCTTCGAGGATCTGCAGCAGGTGGGTGACGGTCTTCGGCTCCGTCCTTCGGATCTCCGATCGTGCCGGGCAAAGGCTCATCCCCTCGATGATGATGGAGTCTGGTACGCCCTCGACTTGGCACTTGAGGTGGATAAAGCGTCGGGTGTAGTATTGTAGGGATTCTCCTTCCTTCTACTTGCATGCCTGGAGGTCGGCTGCAGTGACCTTTGCTGCGTAGTTGCCTTGAAAATGAATTTGGAGATGGTCTCGAAGCTGCTCCCAAGAGTAGATGCTGTTTAAGGGCAGCTTCGTGTACCATGTCTTCGCGATTTCGCTTGAGGCAAGGACGAAAGCTTTGGCTTTGATGTCATCGTTGCCTCCGGCAGACTCGATGGCTGTCTCGTAGCTCATGAAGAACTCCCGAGGGTCCGAGGCCCCGTCGAAGTTTAGAAGCTTGGCGGAGATGAACTTTTTCGGCCAGGCCACTGCTTGGAGGCGAGCCGATGGCGGCTGATTGTTGTCGGACGAGCTTGTCTGCCGCCCACTGGTGCTCGATGGTCCGCGCCGTTCGTCGCGGCTTGGATGGCTTTCTTGGTTGATGGGCTCCGGGATGCCCGTTCGACGCAGTGTATTGAGCTGTGTCTGCAATATGATTTGCTGTCGACGCGCGGCTTCCGCACGGATGTGGTAATTTGCTTCGTCTTGCCCATAATGTTCAAGGGCTCTCTATATCGCAAGGCACTCTTCGGCATCGCGAGTTTCTGCTTCGAGCGTATCCCGCAGCTCCGCCAGTCGTTGTTCTTCGGCTACCGCCGTCGCGAGCCCCCTTTGAGCGTGAGCTTCGGCCTCCGAGTCCCTTACTGGGCGCTCGTTGTTTCGGACTTCGCCTCGGGCTTGGGTTTCGACATCGTCGGCGCTGATTTCTTCTTCTGGTTTGGATGAATCATCGTTCCCTTCGGGCGTCTCAATGATGGTTGGAAGGTCGCTGCCGGAGGCGGGGAGGACGGCCGATGGTTCTCCCGTGGCCGATGCGGATGGACCTGTCGTCGGTAGGGTCGTCGTTGCCGAGGTAGGGTTGATGATTTGTCTTGCCGAAGGCCCGACCACTCGTGCTGAAGGCGGGTCTGTTGCGTTGGGGTCGCTTCCCGAAGCCCTCGCCTTTCGGGACGTTTCCAAAGTGCGCGTCATTTGACCGTGACTTCTTGTCCGTCCCCTAAGGACGGCGCCAACTGTTGTTGGTTACAAGGTCCAAACAGTAAAGGGAGAATCCTCCTAGGGTCTACCACCCTTGGGACCCTTGGGAGGGACCCAAGGTAGGACTTAGAGGGGAACAGACAAGAGCCATAGGCTAGTAGGTAACACTCAATGCCATTGATGAGGGGAATAAGGGGGTATTTATAGCCATACCCCCCTACAACCCTAGATTCCCTAAGTACAATATTACCCTTGACCTAGGGGTATCACAGTAATTATGTCTCTAATACAAGGAGGGTGGTAACACTAATGGGCCCATGGCCCAGGTACAAGGATGTTTCTTCCAAATCCTATCTACTCGGGCCTTCCTGGGCCTTTCTCCTAACAGGCCAAGGAGCTAGGGGGAGGGGACACTATGGGCCTCCCCCAACACCCTGCGGCGGCGCTGCTGCTCCAACATGACCCGGGCGTCCACCGGTGGCCAGGCCACCAGGTCTGTGCGTGGTGGAGGTTGAGCAACCTGAGAGCGACCTTGATTCTGACCCGAGGAAGAAGGTTATGCGACCTGCGACCAAGCTTGAGCGCGACGATGTCCAGTGACCCCAGGCTCGACACCACTGCCATGAAGCCCGCCATGTCCCTTCCATGGGATTGTTGATTGGGACGCGGGGAATGCGAGCGTGTACAATCCGCGGCGTGGTGTCCAACCACCTTGCAATTGAAGCACCGCGGCCTTGATCTGCATTCAGCCTTGACATGGCCGGGGGCCAAACAATTGAAGCATTTGCCCACCAAATCAGCAGGGACAGGCCTGTCTTGCTCTGTCGGCGACGGAGAGGGAGCCTTGCGTTTCTTGTGCTGCACCAACTGCCAACCATCCTCAACCACTAGCGCGGCACCCGACGGCGGCCAGATGGATGGTTCCCCCTCAGCTCGCCACGGCCTGCTGCGAGCCGGATGGGGAGGGGAGTGACGGGAGTCCCCCATGAACTCACGCGTCCCATGCGACCTGGGTAGGGTAGAGCGACCTTGCGACCTGGATGAAGGGGAGCGACCTTGCGACCTGGATGGGGGGGGGAGCGATCTTGTGACCCGAGTGACCTGGAGGCAGGCGGAGAAGGAGATCCAGTGCGACGCGACCGAGGGGAAGGAGACGCCGCCTCCAAAGTCTTCCCTTTTTTCTTGAGGTTGAGGATTCCGAGCTGTCTCATGCGGCGGGCGAAGCTCCCCTCCGACGACTCAGAGCCTTCCGAGCCCATCGATGGGGAGGCCTCCCACAGGCCGTCGATGGCCGGTCCCCGGTCATCTGCGTGTTGCGCCACGACGTCAGCCCTGGATTGGGTACTCACGGCGGCAGAGGAGGGAGCACCCGGTGCGCCGGAGCGGGAGGAGGAGGGGTGGGTGGCGAGTGCGCGGGAGGGCGGATCTGGATCTGGAGCCATGGCCTGGCACCGGTGAGGGAGGGGGAGGAGGAGGGCCGGCGGTGGTGGCGGCGGAGGGGGGTGGGGGGGAGAGCACGAGAGCCTTCCCTGTAGGCTGTAGATCCAATGATATTCATTTGACCTGACTGGTCAATCAGTTCACTCACAAAATGTGGCGGATTTGCCTTTGTGCATTCTACTGGCTTGAGCAAACCGTCACGGGGTAGCCAGTTCATGGTCCACACCTCAGTGCTCTCCCCAGTGCCAATTCTTCTGATTAGCCCCTGTTTCAAAACTTCTTTGCCATCAACTAGCGCCCGCCAGACACGTGATGGTGAGCTCCCAATTGCAGCATCTAAGAAGTCAATATCCAGAAAATAAACTGCTTTCAAAAGCCGTGCACTAATTAAGAGAGTCTGGCTCCACCATAACCCTCCAAGCTTGTCTCGCTAGCAAAGCAAGATTAAATAATTCCACGTCTCTAAATCCCAAACCACCATCACGCTTTGGTTTGGTCATATCATCCCATGTAACCCAACAAGTCCTTCGTTTCCCCTCCTTACTCCCCCACCAGAATTTCCGCAAGAGCCCATCAATATGTTGGCAAAGGCCTCTCGGGAGTCTAAAACAAGACATGGAGAACGTCGGAATTGCTTGGGCGACTGATTTAATCAACACTTCCTTTCCGCCGGCTGAAAGGATATGCTCCATCCATCCCTGGACTCTCTTCCAAACTCTGTCTTTGAGATACTTGAAAGCTCCATTGGAAGAATTTCCCACATCCGTAGGCATGCCCAGATACTTCTCACTGAGGGCTTCATTGTGAACATCAAGGATAGCATTAATCTCCCCCTGACGCTCTCCCTGCAACCCTTGGCAAAATGAATAGAAGATTTATCCGTATTCACCTTTTGCCCCGAAGCACGACAATAAACTTCTAGAGCTTGCTTCACCATCTCTGCATTCTCTCTATCCGCTCTAAAAAACAGCAGGCTGTCATCCGCAAAGAGCAAGTGACTCACTATTGGGGCCGACGGCGCCACTTTAATACTATTGAGTTGCGAAGACTGAACTTTGGACTTTAATAGGCACGAAAGGCCCTCTGCTGCTAGCAAGAACAAATATGGAGAAATTGGGTCTCCTTGACGGATCCCTCGTGACGGTTTAAAGCAATCCATCTTCTCACCATTAAACATTACCGAGAAAGACACTGTCGTGACCAATCTCATAACCATCTCAACCCAAAGACGGTGGAAACCCAAACGAATCATAATAGCATGTAAATATTGCCACTCGACTCAGTCATATGCTTTCCTCATATCTAATTTCAGCGCACAACATCTGCTGTCCCGGGTCCTTTTCTTCTTCATAAAGTGCAACATTCGTATGCCGTTATGATATTATCTGTAATAAGCCTTCCTGGGACGAACGCAGACTGCTCCTCTGAAATTATATCTGATAAAATACTCCTCAGCCTGTTTGAAACTGTCTTTGAAGCAATTTTGTAGATCACGTTGCACAGGCTTATGGGCCGAAACTGTCCGAGCTCCTCTGGATCATCCACCTTAGGGATTAGCACAATACATGTATCGTTAATGACCGTAGGATCGTCTTCACCTCGCAACATTCTCAGAATGACAGTCGTGACCTCGTCGCCACAAAGGTCCCAGTGTCATTGGAAAAAATGCGCCGGATAACCGTCGGGGCCTGGGGCTTTTGTCGGGAACATCTGAAAAAGAGCTTCTTTCACTTCTTCCTTGGAGAAAGGACGAAGCAAATGATCGTTCATCTCTGGAGTGACCTTCCCCGGAACCGTGTTGAGCACGCTATCCATATCAGTTGTTCCCTCCGATGTGTACAAGATCTTATAGAAAGCTGATGCCATACTTCCCATCTCCTTCTCGTCTTCAGTAATCTGACCATCGGCTTTCTTAAGCTTTGTAATTGTATTCCTCTTTCTTCGTTGGCTGGCCCGAAGATGAAAGAATTTTGTATTCTTGTCGCCGGCCGTTAACCACATAATGCGCGAACGCTGCTTCCACATGACTTCCTCTCTATAGTTGAGTTCCACAATTCTATCGGTCAATTTGATTTCAGCATGTGTTGGGCCTGTACGCGTTGGATCAGACCGCAATCTATCGAGTTCCTCATTGAGCTTCTTAAATTCGAGCCTCACACTGCCAAATGACCGCAGCTCCCATTCTCCTAGCCGACCAGAAACTGATGCTAGCTTCTCTTGAAGCTCTTTTAAAGTGCACGCCTTGGTGAATTAAAGTGCAAGCCTTGCCTTCACCAGACCAGGTTTGTGACATCATGGGGAGAAAATCATCGTGAGATTCCCACATTAATTCATATCTGAACATTTTCCTTCTTCTCCTCCTATGGCGCCCTGGGTTCAACTCCCAACGGAGAACAATAGGATCATGGTCCGACGCTGCCGCAGTAAGGTGTTTCACTTTTGCCGTTGGAAATCTCGAGCACCAATCCGCCGACGCAAGGCCACGATCTAGTTGTACACGACAGTACGAGCCCCCCGCCAATTTCTTCACATATGTCCAGCTGCGTCCCTCATAGCCGAGGTCATATAAACCACATATGTCAACCATCTCCCTAAACCCCTCGATTTGGGCGCGGCTGCGCTCCTGTACACCATCATGCTCACATCTGTGTAGTACTTCATTGAAGTCACCTATACAGACCCAGATTGACATATAATCATTCAAAGCCTGTAGGTGTAGTGTCCTGCGATAAGTACGTTGCATCCGAGAGTTACATTCATTTTTTAAATAAATAAGACTTGTTTTATGCGTGCATGGTTAGCAGTCTTTCAATGAATGAGATATAGAATAGGAGTTGTAGTTGAATAGTCAATAGAGTTCATTTTTCGTCCATTAATGTTCTATGTTGTTAACCAGCTATCTGAGTGAATTTACAAGCTAAGGATTCAGCATGCATGCCCTATGAAGCTTGGTCTTGCTTCGCTCTACATTAATTTTGTAATTACTGTGAAATGTATTTTTCCTATTTAATTAAGTGAAATGACTATTCCATGAGAAACTCATTGTATGCTGTTTGACTATGAACATCAAAAAATCATGAGATATCTGAAATATTTTTGTCCCTTACCTGGAAAAACTTGTGCAACTCTTTTATATGGTTCTTCACAAATGTGCAACAGTTCCATTCTTTCTATTTCTATATGAAGATTTGTTTCATCTATATGTACTATAATGGGCCATAGAAAATTCTCCATCCCTTAACTCAAAAGAAACTTCTTCGTTTTAGTTTTATCACAAAAGAAGAGGTCACAGTAGATTGTCAAATGCTCTGTAGCATTTTCACTTTTTGGTATATGCTAGATATTGTGTCTGAAAGAACCAGAATGTATTTTAATTCAACTTTTCTTTATAGTTTTACCCAACTCAATGATCTCTACGCTTTTTACTTTTTTTCCCATTACTTTTTTTTGAAACACGAAATTTACTAGATTGTTGCTTAATATGACTACTCTGCTTTTTTCCTCACAAATTTATGATTACACCACTTTTTCATATTTCTTTTTATTTTTCTCACAACGAATATTTTTCATTGAGTAACATTTCCATTCAGGTAACTACTCTGCTGCTTTCTCTAATTGACACAAATAGATGAAAAAAATGTTTTGATGTAGTGGGTCAAAGGAAACTTCAATGAACAACTTTTCTCCTTGCTAACCGTTTAATTTCCACCAAATGCAAACCCTGCCCCTTTGATAACTCTTATTTAGCTTCTATTCATAGAAACATTCCTACTCCAAATGATATATGGCTCCATAATAATATTTGATCCATTATTATTGGATTGTGGTATCATCACATAATATAGTTGAAAAGTTCACTCCTAGAAAATGGGACATCTGTAGGATGTGGGTTACATTAAGGACAACTGATTTGAATGAGGATGTACACATGACCTGACATTCTCAATAAAAAGGCACATGCTAAAAATCGGTCGTGACTTAACTAGTACTCCCTCCGTCCCTAAATATAGAGTGTTTTGGGTTTGATCAAAGTCAAACTTTGTAAACTTTGACTGTAAATAGCAAAATATTGAAAAACTTTTACAATTTCTAATTTATATTCTTAGATACTAAAAACAATTATCATAGTATCTAACTCTTTTTATTTAAAATATTTTATTTTTATAGATATTGTTGGTCAAAACTAGCAAAGATTGACTTTGACCGAACCCAGAACACCTTATATTTAGGGACAGAGGGAGTACATGAGTGATAAATTTCGTAAAATCAATTAAATATTAATAATATTAGTAGGTCAAGCTAGGAGTTACACGATGGGAAGCTTGGAATGTGCTCTTTTCGATGGAAACAGTTTAGGAATCTAACAAGATATGTTAATTTGTAACATAACGTGATTTATTCATTGAAAAAGTAAAGAGTAAAATGCGCAGCCGGTCCCTAAACTTGTCCAGCTGTGTCACTTAGGTCCCTCTACTTAGAAAATACTAATTTCACATCCCTAAACTTGTTTCGCTGTGTCACTTAGGTCCCTCTAATTATTTTGATATCCCTAAACTTGTTACTGTGTCATCTATGTCCAACTAGGCTCAAACCGACCTGATATTTTATATTTGACGGAAACACATTTCGTGCATTTATATTGGTAACAAATTAAGGGTGGTTCTTTCATTGACTTTTTAGTTTTTTTTCATAGTCATCACTTAGAATTTCGCATATACTTTTAAACGGTATAAAATATTAGCCATCATATGTCACATGTACTCATCCATTAATCTCGTCACTAGTTGCATCACATGTTGTAATGGGCAACATGACTTTTGTTTCTTTTCAAAGGGATATCAACAAAAGTGTGTTTGTTTATCTGACATTGGCATATGGCGCATTTCCATGTTAGATGAGCCACATCGACGTCATGCAATGCATTTTCACATCAGATGCGCTACATCGACGTCGGGTCGGTTTGAGCCTATAGTTAGACTTAAATGACACCGTCGGACAAGTAGAGCGACCTAAGTGACACACGGAAACAAGTTTAGGGACACTAATATAAGTAGAGGGACCTAAATAACACACTGAAACAAGTTTAAGCATGTCAAATCAGCATTTTCTAAGTAGAGGGACCTAAATGACACAGCCGAACAAGTTTAGGGACCAGCTGTGCACTTCACTCTAAAGTAAACTAGGGTGGGCTCCTTCAAAAAATTTTGCCAATTGATAAAGTAGTTAAAGAGTAAATTACTTGTATTTAACTCAATTGAAGTAGTGGTATATATTATTTTAAGATTAACTATTCACATCATTTTGTTCAAGATGTGTACACAATGGTTTCATTCTGACCAAGCGCATGACCTGTGCTGTACTTGCATGGGCGATGTCTACTTTGCATGCCATTACCTTAACCAGAGAGGTTGAAGAAGCAGAAAAAAGATTAAGTGTTTAATTCAAAAATATCGAATTTAGTGTCAATAAGTAAGTAAAGTTTGAATGAAATGATCTGTGCAATGCAAAATTTACTTATCTATGATTACATTTGGAAGTAAAAGGGTGTATACATGCTATGATTAATTTGATTGGTATAAAACCTACAACATGATTTTGTTTGCTGGTGGTGCTACTTTAAAGATGGTTGACAAAAAAGACAAAATAATATCCAATAGGCAAGAATAGGATTCCAGGTAGCACTTATGTTTATTAAGCTTAACTAATATAATCAAATTTCTAGCCCGTGCAATGATGGGACGTCCACGCATGTGGCATGGTAAAAAAAGAAGTCAAAAAAGCAGGTCTGGCGCGCGAGAAGAAGCTGCTCCGGGTGGGTGGGTGACTCGTCCGCGAATGCTTTTAGGAGGCGGACTGTCAACAAAGTCGCCGGAAGCGTAGACCGACCCGACCGGCGCGTACGTGGCCACTCGAGCATGCCGGCCGTCACCTAGCTTGCCCCTCCGCGTGCGACTCCTCTACGTACTCCGAGCTCGGATCAGCTCATTGGTCGTCGGGCGGCTACCCTCCGGAGCGACTCCGACCAACGCCGTTCCCGAGGTCAGCCGCAGTCGACCCCATCACCCTGTTCAACTTCTTCTAGTTGGGCATCAAACCCCTTGCCATTCCGTCTTTCGATCCAACCTGCCAGATTCAGGACACTCCTCTGACGCTCTGCCCGTGTTTCACTGAAGCTTCCTCAAGAGCAGTTTTATAGTTCAAAACAACTAATGACCATTAGTTTAAAGGCATCTTCGTAATTACACTATTAATTAATTAATTAATTAATCTATGTTTTATTATTAATAATAAATTATATTAATTCAACCTTAATCGGCTAACTCTAATAACTAATGATGATGAACTATACTCATGAACAATAGGAATCAACCAAATTACCAATTTATTTTTTTATAAAGAAAAATTACTATTATAAGTCTATCACACTTCATTTTTTCAGATATTACCCTTACTAATGGGCATTAGTTGTGGATTTTTGATATTAGATATAGACCGTCGGATCAAACTAATGACTATTAGTTAGGGAAAACTAATGGGTGCTATTTTGGACATTAAAACTCCTCTTTCTCAAACAACACCCGCACGGGCACTATATGATCTGCTGGGCAGTGCATGAGAATAAAACCAAAACTTTATAAAGCCTTCTAAAGTGAAGAGATATACTGAATACAAGAAATGAATGATCCACCACGCCGACAATTTTGTCCAAGCTCTCAGACACCTTACCTTTAAGAAGATAGCAAAACAACCAGTCAGATGTTTCGTTCGATAAAGGTTACTGAATATATAAAGGTGATTTTAATCACAATTTGAGACAAGCTTATTTCTGCGTACTGAGATCTGGAATCTGGAGTTGTGAAAAGAACGTATTATGAATACCCAATGGTGGCGGGTGAGTATCATCAATCATATTAGTGAAGGACCTCGTCTTCCCCTAGGAACAAATCGTCAATCTCTTCAGCGGTGTCAATCCAGTTTCCCTGAGATGATAACATTGTATAAACGATCTGCTCTGAAGTGATTGAAGATTTGCTTGTCTCAACAACACGGATGAGATGCCCGGTTCTTGAACTCAATACTTCTTGCTTGCCATTTAGAGTTGATGCCTCTGGTTTGTGATACTTTTGTTATTAACATTCTCTTCATATTTGTCGGAGAATAGAATTGGTGGAATGGTTGATTGTATTGCTGAACCTCATTGGTAAATTATATAGGAGTACATTGATTGGAGTGCAAGGAGCCTCCGGTAGAGATAAGGTAAGCCGGGATTACATGATCCTAATCTACCATATCTGGAGGATATCCCAATAGACTCTAACATCCCCCTGCAGTCACAGCGGGAGCGAAGCAGATGATAGCCCTTTGTGCCAGTGTCGAGGTAACCGAAACGAAGACAGGTAGCCATGATCGATGATGGCGTGCTTGAAGTAGCCGTGGTCGATGAAGTTGTCGAGGTAGCCGATGGAGACGGACCACACACAATGCCGCTGGCGTGCTAAGAGGCACCATGTCATGTGGCGCATAGGAGAAAGCACCGTAGATGGAGACCCGTCGAGGACGATGCCGAAGGTGACGTCGTCGATCCACCAAGGCTGAGGCGGGTACCGGGTTTGCCACACACAGTATCGTGTCGGGGACGAAGGCACGCACGATGTTGCCAATACCGGGCGTACGAGGTTGAGGGCAAACCATGTTGCGGTGCACAGAACGGCGAGGAAGAAGGTGCCGATGCAACCCGCGGTTGTCGGAGTAGACGTAATGCTCGAAGGAGAGTCGACGATGCTTGCGACGAGGTTGAGCTGGACAAAGCATAGAGGTGGATCGGCTGAGCGCTAGCCCAAAGGCTAGTGTGCTTGGCGTAGTGGTTGCGGTGGCGGTGGTTGAAGAAGGCGGCTCAGAACTCGAACAGCTTGACGAAGACCTTGTGCATTGAGTACACAATGACTTAGTCGACAGCGATGAAGATGCAGTGACGAGGATCACGGGCGGCGACGATGTGGCACAACACAGCCGCAACCTTCGTAGTCGGTGACGAAGTGCACACTCTCAGGACACCTTTCCCAAATGCGAACATGCCACGACAATGCACGTATCGGGTGATCAGTCTGACGGTGCAGCCATGGCAGTGAAGAAGTCGGGGACGGCCGGCACGAAGTCGATGTGGCGGAGGAGCCTAGCGGGGCCGCGGGAGGGGCGCCCTTGGGCGCACCACACGCCAGGTCAAGCCACAAGACGACGAAGAGGAGTGGCCTGCGACGATGTCGATGTAGAGGCGCGGAGAGTCGACGAGCAATGGGCGACGCAACCTCGTCAGTGATCGAATAAAAAATAAGAGAAACCAATAAAAACAAACCGAAGCAACAGCAGCATCTTGTGTGGACTCTTGGGTGCACGTAGCAGGGCCTTCTCATCCTCTCTTATCCTCATCTTCACACGGAGACCAGGCAGCGCGGACAGAGAGAAAATAAGAGAGAGAGAGAGATAGAGAGAGAGAGAGAGGGTGGAGGAAGCGGGTGCCCCCACAGAGGAGGAAGAGGTCGCGGGGGCCACCTCATGAGGATGCCTTGCCACGCGACGGGAGCAGGGCCCAGCGGCGCCGAGCTCGAGGAAGACCCCTGTGTTGACGCGGGCGGGGGAGATTGGCGGTGGAGAACTTCCGGGGGCAAGCCGTCGTGGAGCGAGGCCGGCAGTGAGCAGGCCCGGCGGCGGCGGGACGACACCGGAACGAGGATGATGCTGGCGATCGAGGTGGGCTGTCGCCGGACAGGTAGAAGACTGGCGGGGTAGTGGAGATGTGGAGGTGGCCGATGCGAGACCCAAGTGAGTTCCATCACGATCAGCTGCTGCTTGACATCCTACGACAATGAGGGTGGCGGAGCTAATCGATTGCCCGCCGTCGTTCTGTGTTGGGCGCGGCCCCAGCGGAGATCGACATTAGTTATGTCCCGGGGGCGCGCTAGCAGGCCGGCGAGGGAGCGCGCTGGCGGCGCGCTGTGGAGGACCAGGTTGGCGGCGGCGCGAGAGGAGGGGCGCCGATGGAGCTAGGGTTTGGGACGGTGGGTGGGCTGCGGAAAAACGGATCGAATTTTGGCCATGTCGGAGAATAGAATCGGTGGAATGGTTAATTGTATTGCTGAGCCTCATGGGCAAATTATATAGGAGTGCATTGCTTGGAGGGCAAGAAACCTCCGGTAGAGATAAGGTAAGCCGGGATTACATAATCCTAATCTACCATATCTGGAGGATATCCCTATATACTCTATCAATATTATTTAACCTTTATGCTTTTGTATTTGCGCAAAAAAAATTACCTGGCTATGAAAATATTTGTTTGCACCTAAGTAACAAAAAATACATATAAATAAATCTCAAATCATCATCAGTTTTAGCATATACTTTGCTCTAAATATAGCATTCATTATATATGACTAGCTAGCAGCTTATTTGGTTATTGTTTTCTGATCATTTCCGTACGGGTGGTTCATTCCCTGTCCAACAACTTTCTGCTTCTTCATGTCTTCTTCCATCTATTTTCTATAGTGACTGGAACCTGCTTGTTCAAAGCTTTGAGTGAATAGCCTTTGATTGGTACTTTGTTTCGCTGATACATAAACCTGACGTATGCTACCTGTGACACCACACCAAAAGGAAGTGATTGATCCATTTTACACAGCATGATTCTTTTTCGCCGACTTGCCCTCTGAAAAGTACTAACTTTTCAACCGAATAGTACACCAAAATGAACTTTCATGCCATAATACTTGAATGCTATGGTTATCGAAGAGTTTCCTGGTGCTTGAACTCTCCGACAATCGATACGAAAAGAAACTGCAATAACATGGATTTGCACCAATGATATACTGATGCACCACCATTTGCGCAGTGCCAGCATCCAATAGAGCTTATATAGACATTTCTTTTGTGAGTAGAGCTTATGACATATTTAATCGTTCTTTGGAAGGGGATTTCAAGATATTAAAAATTGTCTAAATCATACAATACTATCTACTGTCCGCATCTATATTCAAATTCAAAGAAGCCAGAACAATTTACAAATTTGACAAAGCGTGTTCAAATTATCATTAGTTGGTCATTTAAGTGCCATAAGGAAATACACCCACATAATCATTTCAACTCGAGGAAAACCTGAAACTAAATCATCAATTATCCATACAAATTGGTCCAATAAGCTTGACATGGGTAACACCGGAAAAGGAGCCAGTTTTCTAGTAATGTCTATATGGAACTCCGAAGAGACTGATGAAAGTTCGCCGCACGCGCCAATTAGTATATTACCTAGCTAGTCACGAATAGAAGAAAGTCGTCACTGCGTTAGCTTTTGATCTGATTCCACAACCGAACAACTGAACCTGGTAATGGATTCAAAGCTGGCGATTATCCGATCATCTCTGCTTCAGGCGGGCACACGTACGCGGAGGCAACACGGATGACGCGCGAGAGCTTAAGCGGACAGACGAGAAGTCTATTTTTCAGGGCAAACGAGCTCGGTTTTCACGGAAGATTCTGCGGACGCGTTTAGGAGGCTGATGACTCCTTTATGAGTTTAATTAGTACGGTAGTAGTATGTAAAGTATAGAAGAGAGAATAAGAATATGCTTAATGACGAGACCTCCACGCGTTTGGCACGGTGAAAAAAGAAGTCAAAAAAAGCAGGTCTGGCGCGCCCGAAGAAGCTGCTCCGGGTGGGTAGGTGAATCGTCCGCGAATGCTTTTAGGAGGCGAAAATGCTTTTACGTGCCTATAAGATCGAGTAAGTGACCAGATGTCAACAAGTCGCCAGAGCGTAGACCGACCCGACAGGCGCCTACGTGGCCACTCGAGCACGCCGGCCATCACCTAGCTTGCCCCTCCCCGCGCAACGCCTCTACGTACTCTGAGCTCGGATCAGCCCACTGGTCGCCGGAGCAACGCCGACCAACGCCATTCCCGAGATCAGCCGCCGTCGACCCACTTCATCTCCCTGTTTAATTAGTACATCTTCTAGCTAGTTGGGCATCAAACCCCACGCCATCCCGTCTTCCAATCCAACCTGCCAGATTCAGCACACTCCTTTCACGCTCTGCCGGTATCTTTTCCAGAGGCCGAACAAGGACGTCTCCAACAGGATGGACAATCGCATGGGCAATGAGATTACTGAACCCGACGGTAGTGATGAACAGGTGCCACAGCAAAACCCTATAAGTGGAAAGTACAGGGTCAGAGTGTGGTGATGCTGATGGCAAATATATTGACCATCGTCATCACCACTATGTTGTGTTTCTGTACCCAATTATGATATACAATGGTTAAAGCATTTTCTGACAAAATCATTTAAAAATATGTTTAGAAAAAATGTTCGATATTTCGTATTTGTGCCATTCATTCTCCGTGTCAATCTAGCTGCATATTCGAAACTAATTTTTTTTAAAAAAAATCAATCATTGTAGCAGCTGCTTGGGGAAAACCCGGCGACGATGGAAGAGGTGGGAGAACCCGATCGAGTCTCAGATCTGTAAATTAATATGAGTTGTATCATTCAGGGATTTGTGTTGCTGGCCTCTTCCATTAGTAACTACTTAACATTTTGACTTCCTACAATATACCCAGCGGCAAGCATTATCAGATCAGGCAGAAGAGTACAAGGAAAACGATGAAGAGAATGATGATGAGTTTGATGACCAGGTATCATAACAGTCTTATTTCCATGCATCCATATTAAAGTTTCTTTTGGTTTTAAAAATTAGTTACAAAAAGTTTACATTCGTGTGATCAATTCAATCTTGGAGACTACAAAATCTTCAGTCATGGTTCATAGAAAACGGAACAGCCGTTTAAGATAAAGTATCTTTGACGGTATCAATGTGTGGAGGTATAATCGGACATATGTTTAAAGCTTTTATGTTAGAACCATATAATGACTACTCCCTCCACTCTAAAATATAAGGCGCACGCTCATGTCAACATTCAACCCTGCGATAATTGAAAACAATGTAATATTTGATATTTAAAGTACTTTCCCTACCACATGAATGATTTGTTATTGTTTACAAAATTTATAGTTCAAATTAAAAGTATAGTGCAAAATTTATTGTCCACAATTAAAAGTATAGCGAGTACATAAAAGTATCATTTATAACACATATATATCGTAACAAATTTAGCGTACAGATAAAATGTTATTTAATACCATTGACTACAGTAAGAAGAACAAATTTTTGTTTACTACGATGCTATGAGCATACTCTCTCTATTTTAAAATATAGATAGGTTTAGGTTTACGTACAGTAGCTAAGAAGTGATGAAAAAGGTAATAGGCACATGAAAGGTTGATGAGTGAATGAGGAGAGAGATAGTGATAAGGACATGAAATGATGGATTGAGAAGTGGAATGAGTAAACAAAGATGTACTGGAAAGTGAAGACAAGAAATATTTTGATAAAGATTTTGAATCCACGAATGTATATATTTTGAAATAAAGAGAGTAATAAATCTTAATAGCTTATAATGTGCGTGTGTTTAAGTGTCAGTCAATCTGTATATCTATATCCATGTGTGTGTATTCGAAACTGACTGTTGCCATACATTCTGTCACTGTAGGCCGAAACAGCTTCTCCATCCGCGCCGCCACCGGCGCAACCTGCGCAAGCGTCGCGGCCCAAGAAGCCGGCGGCGCACGTACTCAAGCGCATCTCCAGCGCGGGCTTGCAGGTGGAGTCGGTGCTCGGGCGCAAGACGGAGAACCTCAAGGACCGGTACAGCCTGGGGCGGAAGCTGGGGCAGGGCCAGTTCGGGACCACGTACCTGTGCGTGTGCAAGGCGACGGGGCGAGAGCACGCGTGCAAGTCCATCGCGAAGCGGAAGCTGGTCACGTACGGACGAGGACGTGGAGGACGTGCGGCGCGAGATCCAGATCATGCACCACCTGGCGGGCCACCCCAACATCATCTCCATCGTGGACGCCTACGAGGACGCCGTGGCTGTGCACATCATCATGGAGCTCTGCGCCGGGGGCGAGCTCTTCGACCGCATCGTGCAGCAGGGCCACTACACGGAGCGCCAGGCGGCCGCGCTGGCCCGGGTCATCGTCGCCGTCGTGGAGTCGTGCCACTCCCTGGGCGTCATGCACCGCGACCTCAAGCCCGAGAACTTCCTCTTCGTCGGCAACGAGGAGGACGCGCTGCTCAAGACCATCGACTTCGGCATCTCCATGTTCTTCCGGCCAGGTTAGTAGTTCACGTGAGCCATTCATTCATCAATTGGAACGGCTTCCCATCGATGGATAGAACTCCATGGATTGATCGTTGCTATGTACAGGCGACGCGTTCACGGACGTGGTGGGGTCCGCCTACTACGTGGCGCCCGAGGTGCTGAAGAAGAACTACGGGCAGGAGGCCGACGTGTGGAGCGCCGGCGTGATCATCTACATCCTGCTCTGCGGCAAGCCGCCGTTCTGGGCGGAGACGAAGGAGGGCATCTTCGACCAGGTGCTGCACGGCTCGCTGGACTTCGAGTCCGACCCCTGGCCCGGCGTCTCCTACAACGCCAAGGACCTGCTCAGGAGGGTGCTAGTCAGGGACCCCAAGAAGCGCCTCACCGCGCACCAAGTCCTCCGTCAGTAGCTAGTACCCTTGTTACTAGAAACTGATGCTGGGCGGCGTGGCTAATCACTCACATATTATATGTTATTACAGGCCACCCCTGGCTCCAAGTGATCGCGTCGGCGCCCGATAAGCCGCTGGACTCGGCGGTGCTCCCGCGGCTCAAGCAGTTCTCGGAGATGAACAAGCTAAAGAAGATGGCGCTGCGGGTGAGGAGTGCTTTGATATTTAGTTGCAAGCCTTTTTTTTTATTATTGCGAGCTGGCGCTTGATTGGAGGATTGGTTAAGAAGCTGACGACGTGATATTGCGCTCTGATTCGGACAGGTGATCGCGGAGAACCTGTTAGACGAGGAGATTGCGGGGCTCAAGGAGTTGTTCAAGATGATGGACACCGACAACAGGGGCCAGATCAACTTTGAGGAGCTCAAGGCCGGCCTCCGCCGAGTCGGCGCCAACATGAAAGAGCCGGAAATACATCAGCTAATGCAGGCGGTAAGTTTCAGTCTTTTATCGACCATTTATTCCTAACATATATGCCAAGCTAATAGAAAAAAAAAACATTAGTCCTCCATTGATAAAAAAATTTAGCTTCTATGTTACTAGTTGCTAAAACACTAGTTGTGTCTTATGTAATTAACGCAGGGGATACTGTTGTATGTGTTACACAGGCTGATATTGACAACAGTGGCACCATAGATTATGGTGAGTTCATAGCTGCCACACTGCACCTCAACAAAGTTGAAAGGGACAACAACCTATTCGCTGCCTTCCAATACTTCGACAAAGACGGAAGCGGTTACATCACAGCTGACAAGCTACAGCAGGCTTGCGTTGAGTTCGGCATCGAAGACGTACAGCTGGAAGATATGATAGGCGAAGTAGATCAGGACAACGTAAGATCACTAACTCACATATATCCTCTGAGCATCGTCATAACTCTGACAAATTATTTCGATGATTTTCTTTCAACGATTCTGTAGGATGGTCGCATCGACTACAACGAGTTCGTAGCGATGATGCAGAAATCGACCACTGGGTTACGAAAGAAAGGTCACCAGAAGAACCTAAGCATCGGATTTAGGGATGCATTGAAGTTGCAAAGCTGACACTGCCGTACTGCTGCGTGGTGGTTGTCTACCCCACTTAAAACGTGAGGTGGTGTTGTGCATATATACTTGTTGTAAATGTATAGGAACTCAAGTTCGAACAACATATAGGAGCAGTTGTTTCACCCAGCTTGTGTTCGGTATAATGATTTCGGTGATTGCGTGTGGCAACAGAAGAAGTAATAACACCAGTAGTATTTCACTACTAATTGAATGCTACATGTACATGAGATACACTTGGGGCTCGTTTGGATGCCGGGGAGGGAAAACCATGAGAATTTAAAGCCCCACGGGCATTTGCACCTCCCCATGCAACCCCCACCAAGCCAGTAATAATAATCCCGCCTCAGGTCAATTCCCCTCCGTCATTTGGGAGGCACAGGGATAAAAGTCCCCACCATACAATACATATTCATAAGATTCAGAAAAAAAAATAAAGAATCAAAAGATACTATTGGAATCCATAAAATAAATGCCATTGACCAGTCTTTCATGAGTCATGGCACATGTATCCGACCAACCAATAGAGATAAAAAAAAGTAAACCATCAATACTCTTTTCGAGTGAGCACTAGTAAGTCCATCTAGACCAATTTACTTCATAAAACATGTTTGAGAAAAAATATCTTATATAGAAAATTTAACGGTCAAAGTACAAAGAAAAGATTGGACTCTCATCCTGTTTTTGAAACTATACAAAAATGGTTACTGATATGCGAATCATTGATTTGCCCAAGTATCATACATTACTCGTCACTAGTTTCTTGTGCGCACCAATGATTCGCATCTCCAATGACTCATTCATCCGAGACACATGGTTGGTAAAACGTGTCTCCAATGAATAGTCATTGGAGACGTTTTGGCAAAACTGTCTTATAGACATAAAAGCATTTTCGTCACGAAAAGCATTTGCGGATGAGTCAACTACCCACCCGGAGCAGCTTCTTTGCGCGCGCCGGAACTGCTTTTTTGACTTCTTTTTACCGTGCAACCCGTGTGGATGTCTCGTCATTAAATATCTTCTTAATTCTATCTTCCATATTTTACATACTAGTACTAATTAAACTCATGGGGCATTTGCAAAACCGGTTCTGTTTTCGCCTTCAATTACGAAAATGGTTCTCTTTTTGAGACTTTGCAAAAACGGTCTTGTTTTTTGAATCTGAACACAAGAGTAGGTCCTATTCCGTTATGAGCTCTTAACGGTGTTAAATAGCTTGCAAAAGATGAATATGCCCTTTACAAAACCAGTCTTGTTTTACAAATATTTGCAAATTTGGTTCTATTTTGACTACTAGCAATATGAAACTGAAAATTTAGATATTTGAATAATTTTGTTGCCAGATTGAATATAATGATTTTAAATTTTCTCTGCATTAATTTAAATCTGAAAATAAAAATTTTTTTAGGGCAAATCTGAAAATAATTTGGGCAGCATTTCGTCAGAACTCTGGACTATACTTAAACACGCTTAGTTCCAACAAAAGCGTAATTATGCAAATACGTTTTTAATGTCATCTTCCTTAGAACTGCTGCTGTTTTTCTCCCGCCTCCTGCAGTGCTGCGTGAATCAGACGGAAAGGCAAACAGTGACCAGCAAAATGGAATTATTACCAGGTGTACACGGTGATTCTGTGATAGAATCGATCTCGTACGTGGTTTATAACACGAATTTTGTTGAACTGCTATGGGATACGGAATGGGGAAAATTTGGCTCCGCCGCACGATGGCACCAGCGCTGCTCTGAGCGCGCGAGTCCTCTATCGCACGAACAGGGCGCGCGTGTACCAGCTCGCCCAGCTGCGCCCACGCATGATTCCTTCGCTTCACCCGGCGGTGCCTGCGCTGCTCCATCAGCCCGCGCCCTCCTCCGCTCTGTCGCGCCACCTATGCTCGGTCACGCATGCCTATTCCCTCGACCCGCGCATGCGCAGCTCCCCCGCCGCGTGCGCGCCTCCTTAGGATTAGGGTCCAGCCGCCCTGCCGCCGTCGCCGCCGCCGTGTGTGGAGAATGGAGAGAGATCGAGAGAAAGGTACAGAGGGATGGATTCGGCTGGGTAAGAGATAGTCAGGGGTACTCTTGTCTTTTCCCCATTTTCCAAAGGTTATTTCTTTTGTTTTTATTCGAAAAACAGCGGTTAACTGACGGATGGTGAA
Source organism: Eragrostis curvula (assembly GCA_007726485.1). NCBI lineage: Eukaryota > Viridiplantae > Streptophyta > Magnoliopsida > Poales > Poaceae > Eragrostis > Eragrostis curvula. The sequence goes on along the minus strand of CM017444.1, from coordinate 20,108,801 downwards.
AACAGGTCCTAACGGTAGCTTCAACTTCAAAAAACAAGACCAATTTTGCAAAGTTGAGAAAAGAGGACCATTTTTGTAATTAAAGTTCAAAACAAGACTGGTTTTGCAATTCCCCCTAAACTCATAAAGGAGTCATCAGCAGAACCTTCTGTGACAACCGAGCTGTTTCCCCTGAAATCGACTTCCCGTCTGTCGGCTTGCCGCGTAAGCTCTCTCGCGTCATCCGTGTTCGCCTCCGCATACGTGTGCCCACTTTCGGTGAACAATCCTTAATTAGCCCCTTATTTGGATCAAATAGAATAACAATTAGTCTCAGATTAAAAAATAGTTAATTAATTATTAGTTAACTAATACTAAGAACAGATATGTTGATTAGTGACGTTCTTAACGCGTGACCGACTGCTTGTAGTGATGAAATTTTGTCATAAATCGCGATTTATCACCTTTAAAGGCAGCAGTCGAGCGTGGTTAGTCATGATTTATGACCTTTTTTAGACACAGACCACAGGATGATGACGGTTGCTCATTCGTCATAAACTGAGCCGAACCTAGCCACTGGCCACGTCAGATGGCAATCCGACGTGTTTGCTGGTATCGTCCTATTTTCGTCATAAATCATGATTTGGTCCACTAACGACTCAATTTCAGCTGAGCCGTTTTGTTACTGTTCTAGCAGCATGTAGGCCCATCAAATATGACGGGTCCCACACAAAGTAGACCGTTTTGTTACTGTTTCAGATGACATGTAGGACTAATAATGAAGGTGGGTCCCACCAAAGGGGCTCTTTTGTTACTATTTCGTAGTGGGTTGGGCCCACGTGTTAGTGCGTATTTTATCCTAGATTTTTTCACAGTCCAAATAGAGCCCGAAAGGAGCCCAGCGTATTATTGGGTCGTTGTGTTTATAGCCCATAAACGTAATTTGTTTCCGTTCATACAGCAGCTGGGCCGAGTTGTCATTTTGCTGCTGGCCCATTTCTTTGTCCAATTACAATCCCAAAACTCATTTATATTGGAATGGAAGTTACACAGATAACAGAACATAGATGACAGAATATATATATACAAGCTTCTTGTTAACGGTTCATAAACATGTGCCGAGAGGCATAATCCCAAATAACAACTAACAAACAAACTACATCCATCGCACGACCAAAGGGTAAGGAGAGCATACTTAAGATTTTCAGTGTACAGTTTGTCCAGGACGCGACAAGTGATGGAGCTTCAGCAGTTCCTCCAGGCGGACATTGTCAGCTTCAGTTTACTTCTTCAAACATTCAATCTCATCAGACTGAGATTTCCTTGCTGCATTTGCTTCTTTTGACTCCTTCCTCAACGTTGCCAACTCTTGTTGCTGCTTATCCATCAGTCATCGAAGTGCTTTGTGCCTTCTTTAGTTGTCAGAACTTAAGCTCTTGTAAACGGTCGGAGGGCTCCTTGGAGGGTGACTTGATGCCCACAACTTTAACAACTGCACCAGATCCCACAACTTGAGGACCAACTTCGTTATCAACATCCTGGAAAATAAAGAGCGTCAACTCAGATTTCCACCATGTACTAAGACTGCCTGAAGCGTACCAATGTCTAAGATGAGATAAAATGGGACAAGGACTTACAAAAGGATCCTGGCTATCCTCAAAAGTGTGGAAAGATGCATCTGTTTCTTCTGTAAAGATGTGGAAAAAAATGTAAACGGTAATCTTGCAACGACAAACGAAATGAAGTTTTCGTGATTGGTTATCTGAGGCATCGTTCCTTTAGCTTCTTACCACAGAGATGTAGCACTGAAACCCTGTGGATTCGACCCCCTCACTCTTCTGTTGCATTGTCACACGCTTTTCCTGCACATTATTATGGTAAGATGAGGTTATCTGATATAGTATACTTTACATTGAAAGAAGCCAAATCAGATTAACAGTGTTCATAAGATATCAAATTGATATAATTTGATGTTGTGATACCTTCTGAAAGGGCTTGACCACGTCTTCGGAAGGTCTCCGACTGGTAGATCTCCTTTAATTGTAGTTCCTTCCACATGCATATAGAAGCGAAGTTAAATCAATGTAATCATCAAAGTATGTAGCTGTACATAAGTGTGCAATAAGCTCTATTTGGGGTTGCAGTGCATTTTGATTAATACATTCAGAAGCATAATCATCAGGTATAGAGCTGTACTCTTTAGGTAATAAGCTTAAAACACTAGTATACTACTCAAGTAAATACAGATTATCATCATGGTTTAAGCATTCGAATAAAAAAAGTACAGATGCAGTTAATGTAATGGAACTGCCAGCCTATTTGCAATAAAGTAATTTAACCTAAGTTTTAAGTCAAAAATGACATTAAAGTGGTGATACCAGGAAACCACAGATCCCCGCTCCAGATCCGTACATTTTTGTGGATCTGTATCTCAACAAAACGGGTCCAAGCTACAAACTTATGAACTCAACATTGCACTACACTCACCGCACCTCACAAACAATCACAGACAACCTAAACGAGTATCAAGTGTTTCGCTTGTGCCTACGAAATAAGGAAAACAAGTACCTTCATATTTCCGCTTCAGTTCCGCATTCCCCACTGGTTTCATCGGAGTCTTGAGAGGACGACGGGCCATCGGTGGTTGCGCTCCAGGAAGAAGGCGACCGAGTGAAACGACGAGGAGAGTTAGGAATGGGCGACCAGGGAGTACGGGGCGGCGAGCGACGGGGAGAAGGATTGGGGATCCCGACAATGGTGCAACGAGAAGAAGAGCCAGGGATTGGGGATGGCCCTGTTTTTTTTTTAAACTGAGGGATGGATCTGTTCAGGCGAAGGATGGGAATATTTTAAGAGTAGGCCGAGGTACTTTCCCAAAATACCCTTCGCGGAGACACAAAAGCGTTCGGGAGGACAGGCACAAAACCTACATTTCCTCGTTTCGCCCATCCTCGAACGAAATTCGAATCCCCAACGCGCGCTGCCCAGCGGCTAGTTTGAGCAGGCGGCCAAAAGTTGCGCCAGGCCCACGGGTCAATGATCCTGGCTCACGTCAAGGAACCCTGCCCTAAAATTTGGGCCGGTTCGTCACTAATCGGTTGACTATCCGTCCCTTTACTAGACATTACACGTGTTATTATGTCTTAAAACATACTCCTAGTACGGAGTACTATGTTGGCTAATTAATTGGTCACGATTGCATTTCTTGTCCACACACTTTTGCCTTTATCAAGGTTTTGGCGTGGCTGTCACAGGGCTGCGTTGTGCAACCAAGCACACCCGATGTCTTCTTTTTTAAAAATTCTAATATAATAACATGCAGTGCGAAAACAATGAAATGAGTTGTTTCTATAATTGATAATCCGATGGGAAAACTATCAACACGATGGATGAGCGAATCGTCTTACATAAATTAAAACAAACAAAATAACATGGTAAACAATAAAATAGGCCAATGACCGGTTCGTGATCTTCAGGCTCCGACCTTCGCAGGAGCAGGCCATCCAAGTTCATTAGCAAGCTTGGCAGCGATGTTATCTGTTTTGTCATCGACGCCGTATTCGGCCGGTTTCCTTGTTCCCTCGTCCATATCAACGTCGGGGTGATGGTCCTTGACCCGAGCCAGGCCTTCGGCAGTGACGGTTTTAGCAGCATTGTGCACGACGCCTTTGATCTCGCGGCTAAGCCATCTCACCTAGGAACGGACCTGCGCCAAGAGTGCTCGCGTATCTTGGTCGTTGATCATGTCGAGGCCGTTCGTTTCCACTTTCCCGGCCAAAACAAACCCCTCATCCACGTGGATAGTATTGAAGACCACACCGAGCTCGAATGCGATGGGCTCCAGCACCAAGGATAGACCTAGATGGAGAAACAAAAGTAAACCAAACATCCTTAAGTCGGTATTAAATAGAAATTCTCGCATCAAATGAAATGCAGGAGCTCTTGATGTGCGAGCTTACCGTCCTCAATGGATGCGTGTATCGCAGCCTAAAGCGCCGCATCTGCTGCCTCGCTATCGTCGACCTTTGGACGCTTGTCGGCAGCCTTGTCCTCCAACATCTCCTTCCTCTTCCCGTCCATGTGATCCAATGAATGGAAAGGATGCGAGATGTCTCAAAGAGAAGATGGCGGCGCGTCGTCCAAGGAAGGGCTGCGAGCGTTGCAGAGATATATGATGGAAACATCCGTTCACTATGCCGAAAATTATTGCAGAGAAAACGGCGAAAAATGAGGGTGCTCGAGGTGAGCTCGCCATCTTCCGTTGACCCTCTCCGCACTCACCATTTTCCATTTGGCCGCCAGAAACTCAACTCCGGTGAGCACACCGCCGAACTCTGGCGACGCTTCCGGCATGCGCACGGTTGGGCACAACTTGTGGATCTCGTGCAGCTACGCGGGATCCCGTGTGGCTGACTCCGTAGCCCCGCGTGCGTTCTCGCACGTGAGTGGCTGGGTCTTTTCTGGCAGAGCCAAGATCTGATGCGGATTGGGTCTTTTGGCCATTCATGTGGCCCAGATCTGATTGGTCCGCCCTATCTTTAATCCTTTTCGAATTACTTTAATTCCCAGAAATTGCCAGAAAGTTGTAAAATGCATAGAAAAACGAATACATCTTAGAAAAATGGAAATCTAATTTTGTTGGCTTCCTTGTCAAATACGTTTATGCACTTCATCTGTTTCCTGTATAAATACATTTATGCATATCTTGTTTAATTCATAATAAATTCCGTGTTGCTTCATAAATCACCCACTCTTGCATGCTTGTTAAGCTACTGTTAACACACGTACAGAACATTTTTATACTGTTATATCCTGCCTAATGTTTTTCTTATGATTTAAAACATGTTCTGTATTGTTTAAATCGTTATAAATAATCTGGCAACAAGTCACCAAACCTTCACTGTAAATTACTTCCATTGGCACCCTTCACCAGAAAAACGCCACTGGACCTAAATAAATTTTCAAAATACAATTAACTAACTAATCAACTTAAGTTAATTAAGTAATTAACTTAAACAAGAGTCAATGAAGGAAATACTTCAGAAAAAAGTAATTAAATAAATTAATCACTTGCACTTACAGTGTAAATGACTATCCAATAATTAATTAAATTCCTAATTGCATCATATTACTTGCATCTAACTAGCATATTTCCTTGTCATAACGTGTAGTGATAGAGACGAGTCCGGAGCCACTGGACTTCGAGCTGCCGGAGGAGGAGGCACAGGAGGAGGAGGAGCAGAAGACTGACCTTGTAGTTGACCCAGCTAGTGTAGCTCATGAGCTAGAAAAGCCCCGGTGCATGCCACCTGTTTTGATTTTTGATTTATCACTTGATTAGGGCTAGTAATTGTTTGTGCATTAGGTTTAGTAGGAGTTGAGGTGCAACCTTAGAACTGCATTATGACTCGCTTCTATATTCACCTTGTTTCCTATTTTGTAGTAGTTGGTTCTAGGATATCGTTAGAATCTGCTATGCTTAGAGTCTAGCGGACGGTAGAAGACGAGTGGTAGGTCTCACTCGCATGATAGTAATCACCTTGGATTGTACTAGAAGTATTTAGGATTTGTTGAGACTGGACGGAAGTTTTTTTTGTATAGGATGGTTGGAGAAGGCAGGGCCTTTACGGTGGTAGCCCCGTCTGTGTCGCTTAAGGACCGTCCATTGTTGACCCTGTTGAGCAAGTTCGAACGTATTGATCGATCATATGCTAGTGTTTTATGGACCTTGTAAACCTAGTAGCCTGTGAGGCCAAGAGGGGAATGTTGCCTATAGATAGACGAGAACGTCATGTAAATGAGAATAAACAGGTGGGGCTAAAACGACATGTAGAGTGGAATGGTGGGAATAGAAGCCAAGATCCATCAGTAAACCATCAAATTTCATCAGTTACAACCGTACGTATTGATCTCTTTAAGTCTATCTCTAAATTTATCTATAACTCTAACAGAGCATACATGTGAACTTCCGGCGCACACCTTGCGGCACTGAAGGCTGATATATTGGTGGCTGCTGTGAGCGCACGCCTGCCACTGTGAAAGGAACTCATCCGAGGTGGTCGATGCCAAGGAACTCTCCCGTTGCAATGCAACATATATTGCTCAGAGAGGGCAAGAAATAAGAGTGGGATTGAGTCACAAAGCAGGGAAAAAATGGTCCTTTGATGTACGCCTTGGTGTGCTTCACTACTTAAAAAACACCCCTGTATTTATACATCAGATACGTTTATTTCATGTCTATTGGAATATAAAGACATTTTCATAAAGCGTGTTGGGGTGTATCCGCACGGGCCGTGTCATGTGCCTGTAGTGATGTATTTTAAAAGCGTGCCTAGCAGATATAATGCGATTTATAGCGATGCTATATATGTATCTACAAACCTATACACGATTTTATAGTTACAGTCAAGTCACGTGTCTATGAATTTAGCAACGTTTTAAAGTGTTGCTATAGAACATTGCAAGAAAAAAACATATTTGTTCTCTCATGCTCTTAGCAAGTATGAACCGAATTAACCGCATAAACCGAAATTATCCAGATCGAGAGGAGATCAAGCAGTTCGGGCAGCTTCCGCGCGTCGCATGCCATCCCAATTCGCGGGAGTTGAACCCGTGACCTTTTGATTTCATACAAACTCCCTTAACCAACTCATCTCACATGCAACTATGACTAGAGTAAGATATGTATTCTTTTTAACTCATGCTATCCAAATGCATTGACGTCTCTAGCATTTCAAATAGCGTGTCAAGAAGCGTCTTTAGATGAGATTACAGACGTTTAAAGCGTTGCTAATATCGTATCACTTTGATGCGTTTTCATTATCGCGTCATAAGCGTGTTTACGCAGGATACCAACAGAATGAAAGCGCATCTAGTATCTGATGGAGATGATGCCGAAGGCTCCCTAATTCATGCGAAGGGTAAAAGGTATATGGCGAAGGCAACGGAGGAAGCTGCGAAGGCTACTGATCAAAGAGCAAGGCTAAGCTTACAATGAGGAGGCGTAATAGAATTGGCTAATGGCACAACTGTAATAATGATCTCTCATCTCCCTATAAATATGAGGGAAGGGGATCATGTAATGACATCTGTTTTTCGAGCTTCGAGCCAAAGACACCTCATTCATCTCCGTCCATATTTCTCTATCATTCTCTAACCCCTTCGTCCAGCATCGCGGACGATTGAGGGCTTCGGTGTTACGCATAACGAAAGACCCAAGGAACAGCCTGGGCAAGAGAACCTTATTTCGACGACACTAACGCTTCAGGAAGGCTTCGTCAAGGAACCTGAGGTTGACAAGGTGTCAAGAGGGCTTCGCGGGGTGATCTTCAGACGCCAAGGCGCGCGGAGGACTTCGCAGGGACTGAACACAAACACACACAACCTGTTGGAGGGCTTCGCTGAGTCCAACCGGGACCTTCGATACCCCAACAGTATCATATAATTTCTCAATACGCGTCAAAAAGCATCTTTACAGGGCTATTAACGTCAAAACCATGTCAGAAACATGTCTAAGCGTATCTATGTTAAATTGACATGATCTTAATAGCGTGGCAAAAGGTGTCTTCAAATGCTGATGTATTGACGTTTATAAAAGCGCATCTATAAAAACGTCTTTAGAAGGGCTTTTTTTCTTGTAGTGCTTTGACAAATGAGCCACCTCACATGATCCATGGTCAGAGACTGACGTACCAAACTAAATCTAATTTGCTGCGCATTCTCTCTCTTTTTGTCTGTTGCCATATGCATCTTACAAATGATTAACAGGAAATGAGGCACCAGAATGACTCTGATCGGTGCATCTGGGATCGTAGTTCCTTGTAACGCATACTTGTTTAACGCAAGTCATCTCTGGCATCTGGCTAAGGCAATGAGGTCGCACAGCCAACCTTTCCGTAACGCCTCCCATTCCTATCGCAATTAGAATCGTTGTCAAGAAAAAATGCATTGGTTTAACTTTGAGCTGTCTCTTGCTCCTCCATTATGGCTGGTTTCTGCTTCCCAGTAGATACTATACATAGGACATAAATAGGCGATGATGGGTCAAGTCAAGTGATGACTGAACTATGTGTAATCATAAAATGATTCTTAAATGCATTAACTAGTTGGTGGGTGCATATATCTTCATCATTTTGTCAACAAATTTCAAAATAAGGTGATTGAAAAATATCATTTTAGAAAAAAGATCAAATGCGTGCCTGTCAAGGGTGCCACCTTAAAGGAAGAGAATACATGGAAATGGGCGTTTTTTTCCCCAGGACTACATTCATAGATTGCTCATTGATCCTTCTAACATCCAAAATCCTTCATTTGATCGATTGTATTTAATTTGTATGTACGATGCCTTTGGGTAGCATTGTGTTTTCTTATCTGAAATTATATATGATAAATTAATCTGTTCAAGTTTTAGTGTCAAATAGTTAAGTTTTTTAAAAGAAACAGGATGATGCCGCTGCTTGAGTTCAATAGATAAGATGAAACCATGATCAGAAGGCAATGGGATCTCTGCAAAATGGCACCATGCCGTGAGGGTCACTGACAGTGGCCCCATGCTCGTGCCTGCGTGCATGTCAGTCACGTCATGGCACGGGCAGTAAGGCAGAGGAACCACTTTCCTGATCAGAGAGGGAAAATAATGACAACAAATTACATTTGATAGGATGGGTGCATATCCGGTGAAAACCGGACAAAAGTTGAAAACATGAAAACTCCATCAAAAATCGTAGTTATGGGTTCTCAAAAATTCTGAAAACATTATCATGCATTGCTTATGCAATCGTATGGTTGCACACAAAATTTGAACGCCAAACTCCATAAGACTTGCAAGATACAAAAATGAGCAAATTGGTCTTGAGATGCACTAAAGGACAAAATAAACTGTTTATGTCTTCTAGTGCATTCCTATGCCACATTTCTCATTTTTGTATCTTGCAAACGATTTCGAGTTTGGCTTTGAAATTTTGGGTGCAACCATAATATTGCATCAACAATGACAGATAATGTTTTCAGAATTTTTGAAAACCTATAACTTTGTTATTTAGTAGAGTTTACAAATGGCTTTACAGCTGCAAAAAACTATTAGACCATCAATACTAAATTGATTTTCTACTACAGCTACTACAAAAAGCAAGAATACTGAATCCTAAATTCAACCATTAAGGTTATTGGAAAGCTGAATGCGCCGTCGTCCTCTCCACCGTACTCTGACCCTTGAGCCGCTGCTGTGCACCACCACTCGTCGTTCGCAAGCCAGGCAGCAACAAACCTGACGGAATCTCAGGTTGACGACGGCCATGTACGCAACCTGCAAGTCTGCAACCATTAATCTCAGGTAAACAACGGCACAACAGCAAGGAGCCGGCATCCAAAACAAACACAACCAGGCAATCAAAGGAGCACGAACATGAAGCCACCATTGCACAGGACGACAACATCTAAAAGAAACTAAACATCAAGAAGCAAAATCTGGGCAAAAATCGAAAAATCAAATTAAGAAACACCAAAAAAAAAAAAAGCCCGCATCATTCATGGATGGACAAATACAGAAACCATCGATTCCAAACCACAAACCCTAGACAACATCATATCACAAATGGGGCTTAATCGATGAAGGGAACCGCGGCCGCCCTTGGATGGAAGGAGGGGACACCAAGTCCCTACTTAGACAAGAGGAGGGGCCAGGAGCACCGTCGCGTGCAGCGGCGATGGTAGATCGTCTCTACCACTGAAAACCCCTCAAGATGAAAAAACGGGAGTCAATCTCACAAGCTCACGTTACGAATAGAAGGGAAAAAAAGAGAAAACAGCAAAGGAAGAAAAGGGAACTCACCTGGAGGCGCCACACCGCCTCCGGCTTCACAAATTAGGGCGCCGCCGTCGCCCTCACCTCCACGTCGAAGGGGGCCGTGCCGTGCAATGGATGCAAGAGGGAGGGAGCCGGAGCCGCACAGCTGGACGAGGAAGACGCCCATGCGCCGCCTTGGTCGCAACCATGGAGAGCAAAACGGGAGAGGAAGGGGAAGGGGAAGGGGAAGGGGTGAGCAGGCGGAGGAGGCCGGCGATCCAACTACCGTAGTTATTATGATTGACCGCTTTCCTGGGCAGGAGATGAGGAGAGCCAAGTAGCGGGCTACAGGTTTTACCGTACCAACATGTTTTGTTACCGTGATATGTAAAAACCCAAAAGCCATACTCACCCCGGATGTAAATCGCACGGTGTAGAATTCCAAATGACTGAGAGCGCGGGTACACAGCCCTGACTAGAGAAGAAAATGGTCAGCCCTACGTGTTTTGAGTCAGGAGAAGCTCTCGCCGAGTCAGCATACGTATCAGGCTGTGCCTATGATGCCCTATGTGGTCATATCCCATGGAATTTAGTCCTATAAGAGCAACTCTAGCAAGGGTCCCTAGATTCAAGCCCCTACATGGCATGTAGGGGCTGGCCCCTAGAATTGAGCCCCTAGAAAATGAGTTCAACTCCAGCAGTACCCCACACATCTCAGCCCCTACATTTACGGGTCCCAATCGTCAGCCTCTGGACACTCTTCCTCCTCTACCAATCGAGCACAAGGCGCGGCGCATCCGGGCGTGGCTAGAAGCGGGACGAATCGATGACGGCGGGCCCTCCGGTGCACACAGCCATGGCGAGCTCCAAGCCTCGAGCTCGTGACACCTCGTCATGGCGGGCGGCGCCCTGGGTCTGACGCGGCGGAGGACCTCGACGCCCCCAAATCGAAAGGGGAGAAACGGGAGGGCGGCGCAGAGCGAGGACGGCCGGTGGACGCGAGTGGAGGACGGCGGGCCGGGCGAGATCGCAGCGAATCGAGGCTTGATGGAGGGCGAATCGCCATGGCTGAGCTCGGGTGCTCGCAGCGCGAGGTGGGATGCGGCTCGGGCCTGCACGGCGGCACGGTTGTGCAGCCACGATGCAGGGAAGGAGGCAGGGGCGGCCCTGGGGCAGGCGGGAGGGCGGCACGGCCTCCACGGCGCCGCGCCATGGCGCCACCTCGGCGAGGCGGGAGGGCGGCGCGGCCCCGCCATGGCGGACGAATCGATGGCGGTGGGGGCGAATCGACGGCTGGTGGGGGCGAATTGACGGCGGTGGGGGCGAGTCGACAGCGAGCCGGATCGACGCTAGGCGGGGTGGGGATGGGCGGCCTCGATCCGCCATGGCTGCGTGGTGGTGCGGCGGGCAGCGGTTTTGCGGCGACAGAGAGGAAGGGGACGACGCAGCTCCACGCGGCGGGCGGCAGCCCCGGGTGGGTTGGCAGCGCGGCTCGGGGACGGCGCGACAGTGGAGGCAGCACGGCGGAGGCGTTCGCGCGGGAAGAGGGAGGCGTGCGCGGCCGCGGTGGTTGGGTGGGGCCGGGCAGTGTAGCGACCCCGTAGCGGATCGCCACATCTGGGGGCTTTGGGCTGAATCTAAGGAACCCATAAGACTGACTCCAACAATGCTACCCAGAATAGAGACCTTAAAAGGCCAAGTGGGTGTTGGTGGGCTTTAAGTTACGAATCCTAAAATTAGCTATCTCCAAAAGAAGGCCATAACTGGGGTCCTGGGCAATCGTTTTCATCAGGCGGGAAAAGAAGCAGCGCCCGGCTTGTTTCCCGCTGCTGCGGACGGCTCTGCTGGTTGAAGTTGAGGTCCCGCCTTTCGCTGCTGCGGACAGCGCTGCTGCGGACGGCTCGCCTGCTCGACGGCGCGACTCCTCCGCCTGCTCGACGGTGAGATCCGTTCCTCCTCTCATATCTCTGGACAGAGCTAGTTTGGTAGCATGATAATCGAATTATTAGGGATTCGATTTCATTTGGGGGTGGAATCTGACCAAAGCATATATTTGTGTCGCGGAGTGCAGTTGGTTCCTGAGCTGTAAAATGGTAATCTTCAGACCCAGCCGAGGCACTACCTCCGTGCATGCCATACTGCATAGGTAAGAACAATAGTAATCAAACCCACTGCAATATTAGTGAATGTACCTTGTAAAGAAAATGTCAATCGAACCTGATATGCAGTACTATTATCTATCTCTTCAATGGAAGCACCAGAAAAGAAATGTTGTGGAGCTTCTCCCTCTCCAGTTTTGCCATGTTCTATCGGATTCATCCTGTACACAACAAATAAATTCCAAACCATAAATCCTTAATGCAGTATTACTTCAAAGCCAAACAGCAGCAAATTCACAATGCGCCACTGCCGCTCAATACTACTTCCTGCTATCAATCACACGATCCTTTGTGCCCTACCTCTCACTCAATCACAAGACATTGACATCGATCTACCTCTCACTTTCAATCAGTCACAAATTCCTGCTCTAGATCTGCAAGTTCCTCTGCAGAACAGGAAAGGGGGAGGCGGACGGCAGAACAGGAAAGGGGGAGGCGGATGGCACATACCTTCGGTTCTCGCTGCCGCCGTCGCTGCCGCTGTCGCCGCTGTTGCCGCCAACGCCCGCCGCCGCAGCCGCCGCTCTCTCTGCTTGCCCTATCTTCTTTCTCCTTCGTTGCGCGGGATGCTGTGTCCAGGACGTTTCGGGAGCAGACGGAAGTGCTCTACTTCTAGGTGTCTCCCCCGACAAAGCCCACAGATGGTCTTCTGTTTGGGGCATCTGTTGGAGGCATGTTTTCCATGGTTTATAGCCCATTTTGGATATAAGTGATGCTTTGGGGCATCTGTTGGAGTCAGTCTAAGGGTAGAGGCTTGGGTAAGGGCTCTGCTGGAGTTTTTTTTTTTTTTTTTTTGCTCAAGTTCCTACATCCCATCTAAGGGCTCATGTAGGGGCTCTGCTGGAGTTGCTCTAAGGATCTGCTCTAATAGCACATTGCAGGAACTAGCAAAGTACAACTTGTTTCGATAGCTGAATCGATTTGCTTGAAGAATCGACCTCGCCAGAAGCATACACACACATGAATAGAATCAGTACAACGGCCTGAAGCCACACATCGGTCCCCCGTACATCGGTGCGTACTACAAACTACAGTTGCTTAGGAATTTTTTTTACTTCGGCTCCAATTTCGATCAGATATTTATTTAGAATATATATTGATGCTGCTTTGCCACAGTCCCCTCTATTATCTTTCGCTGAAATTTTCACTGTCCGCCAAATTTTTACTGTTCGACAAAAAAATCACTGTCTTCTCTAAACTCGCTGTAATTTTTTTTCATCTTTTTGTCGCTTTTCTCAGAAAGCTGGCATTAAGACCTTCAGCGACAGATAATAGAGAGGCCCCTCTCTATTATATGGGGCATTTGCATAGCCGGGATTTTATTTTCAAACTTTGTAAAATCGGACCTTGATTTAACACCGTCAAGTCCTCTTAAGGGAATAGGGGCAAGTCCTTACTTCAGATTCAAAAGACAATGATACCCTTTACAAAATTGCCCCTGCTTTTCTTTTTAACTTGAAATTGCATCTGTTTTTCTTTTCAACTAGAAATTCGCAACATTCACATAGTCTCACAATAGTCTCACATGTCGAAGCTCCATAGTCAGCTGTAAACAAAGTCGTATCAAGAAGGAACGGAGGCTCACGCACGCCTGGCCAGCCGCGCGGCGTTTGGTTCCCTAATCCTTGTTGATTAGCATTAGCCAAATCGAGCTCCTCTGAATTTGCTTCATGCTTCACCGCCGCGACTTAGCCAGGAGACTTGACTCGACGCGCTGCCGCAGAGCGTGAGCGCGAGGAGGCGGACTGCGCGGTACGCGAGCACCGCCATGGCCAGCTCGCGTGCGGGGCTCCCGCACCGCCACCTGCGACCATGCTCGCAGACAGGGCCCCAAATGCTGCGCGTCTTGCTCGATTCGCCATTCCCCACGCGCAGCACCCGATCCGCCCTGCCGTAGCCCCGTGGGCCGCATGCCGCCCCCGACCCCGACCTACCCAGCCCCCGAGCAGCCCTCACCTGCGCGCCTCCCCTGCCTCCGCAACACTTGCAGCTCGCCGCGCCGCGCCCTGCTAGGTAAGGTTTTGGGTGTTCCGGGTGAGCAAGCCGCATGATCCATTCGTGCCAAGGTGAAATTGAGAGAGGGCATTTGGGTCTTTCCCTATTTTCCTAAGCTTTTTTTCTTTAGGAAAAAGGGAATCAACTAACAGTTGTTAAAAAGAGGGGAAAACGGCCACTTCAGTTTCAGAAAAGAGGTCTATTTTTGCAAACTCTCAAAAACAGGTCTGTTTTTAGAATTAGACTTAAAAAAGAGTCCTGTTTTGCAAATCCCCCCCTATTATATCCTTTCGAATGGTATAGAAAATCATTGTCAGAACCTAGTGTTGACAGTGCAAGCCTTCTTACCGTTCTGTAAAGCTGTCATAAACGCAAGGTTTCAACCTGGTTTTAACTCATTTCTTGCTCGCATGTCAAACTGGACAATCAATCTGTTCCTTTTATGAATAATGGCAGAGATTCATTTTCATCATCTATCTGCATCCTTTGATGAATTCGATTTTGTCGCATCAGAGTTGTGCATATTCAGTCTTGGAAATGAAACAACCGTCGGAAGTGTGCATTCTCACTCCTCATCATCCTACCTAACGCAGGCTGCTAGGTTCCTCAACACAGTAGGATGCTCCCTTCTGCTGCAAAGACGGGCTGGTCAACAACTAGAATGTCGTCAGCTATCATCAATCACGAGAAGTTAGCATTTGTGAACTCTGTTGGAACGAACCAATTTTTTTCGTCTTCTGCATCCAACTGGCATAAATATTCTTGGGAAGCTATACTTGTATCTTGGAAAGCAAGAGGTGCATCTTGCGTTGCTAAAAAAGGGGCAGGGTAAGTGCTAGTCAATTGTCTTCTCCTGATATAACTGTTGGATGTCTTGAGGGAGTAGTTTTTTTCGCATAACCATGCTAGCCTTTTCTGTATGAATATTGCTCTCTGCTTCTTGCGTTTCCTTTATTAGGTTCAGTTGAGCTTCTGTCATCAACATTGTTAATAGTTTAGATTTAGGTATGCTTAAAAAGAAAATCCTTTTTGGGGGTGCAACCTTTAGCAACGGATGCTGCTTAGTCAGATTTGATCTGAAGCAGAAGAATAGTGAATGCCATCTACCAGGAAATCTTTGCAAGAATGGTACAGGAGAGAACGGGTGCATATTAGTATATTACTAGGTGACTGGTGTAACGTCCCACCTCCCCGAGGCCGAGCTCACTCGTGCGCACCCGGGAAGAACTTCTCGGTCGGTCACCCATCGCTCCAGGCTAAGCACGCTTAACCTCAGAGTTCTTTCGAGATGAGCTTCCAGAAAAGAAGTTGTAACTTGTTGATATGAATATTCTATCAATTCTATTAAGCCTTGAGCCAAGATGTCACAATTGGTTTCCTGCATTTCACTAAAAAGGAAGTAAAGGTCGACTTACCTTTTGAACCGGGTAGTTTAATTAAAGCATCGTCAACATATGTGTGAGTTGGATCGATAGGTTTGACTGAAGCCCAATGCATATTATTCTCTTGATTGAAATGGGTGCATTGTAGAGAACTTGTTTTCTTTCCTTTCTTTTTATCTTTTATTTGATTTGCAGTTATCAAGAAACACCATTGTATTTCTGTTCCAGTTTGTATAAGTTTTTATACAGAAGATTAGTCAAATATGCAACTTGAATAAGATTTGCTCATTTCCATGTGCTCTTTCTGATCAGCCGGGCCGTACATGACTCTGATGAATTTCCGACGATTATGATGTGGATGGGTGCTTTTGTTCTCATTTCATTGATCCCTACGCCCGCAGATGGTGGCAAGAGTGGCTACTACAACCAGGGGAAATTTTCAGTGCAAATAGATCTTTTGGTGCAACCGTGCAAACAACAACCGCCAGCCGTCGGATCTTGATCAAACGATCCTCGTTCAGGCCGGCGGGTTCCCCTGGCTCACTTAATTACTTTTACAAAACACCCCTGACCCATCTAATAAATTCGCGTTTTTGCTTGAGGCATCGGGAACCACAGGCTGCTGTGTTTCATCTAACTCCTCCTGATCTTCCAAAGTATCAAAAAAAAAAAAAAAAAAAAAACTCCTCCTGATCCTATCTGCTCTACTCTATCGTCTCTCGGGGGCCCGTCGGGCGTCTCCTCCCGTCCCGCCAGTGCCCAGCCAACTGGCCTCTCGGGTTGAGGCCAAGGCATGCAGCGCCAGCTCCTGCGATGCCGATACCGGTTGGATAATGCCAAGCAATCTGCAGGTTCATAACAGATTGAAATCAGCAAAAGATATCCATACGAAGGAACCAAAATTCACTACCGAACATGGACAAATCAATCTGACATTTGCCAAGTACTCTTGTTTGAGTAATTGCTTGCAAATCGCATCAGGAATGATGAAGCAAATCAAAACCAGTTATTGTGTAAACACTACGAGCCTCCCCATCACCTCGCGGGACAGGGAAGAAGGAAGAGGCTTCAACGAAGGTCTGTGGAGAAGGGAGTTAACTCGAGGCACATCGAACGGGGTGCTGGTGGACGACGAGGGTTAGGCCGCGGACAGACCAACAAGGGGAACCCGGGGAGGCGGAGAGGATTGGAACGCTACGACGGTGAGGGAGGGCACCGTGGATTGTTTGCTCAAATTTCCATCTTCGTCCGGGGGTCTCTACAAAAGTGCTCAAGTGAGATTGGGTCGCCCGCCCGCCTGAACGAGGCTCGTTTGATCCAGATCCGGCGGCGTGCTGTTGTTGTTTGCACGGTTGCACTGAAAAGTCCATTTGCACTAAAAATTTCCCCCTACAACCAAAGCAGTTTCCATGGCTGCCCAGGCTGCTGCCAGTGCCTAGTCGGTGGTTCAAAATCCTGAGGTGCAATTTAAGATGCGGTCTGCATGGTGGAAGGAGTCTGATGGTCGTGCTCCTGGGAGACACCCACAATGCTGCTGCTGTAACTTTAAGAAAGACTTAAAAGATCAACTTGTGTTGCTACTCTTTCTGTTTTTGGGTATGTAATATTTACTGGTTATCTACTGAACCATGTGTTTATGTTGCATGTGTGTATGATCCGTATGCTATGGATTACCTTTTTCACGAAAAGGGAATTTCGTTTATATTAAAGAAAATTACATCTCCTGATTACATAAGCCACCCAAACAAGTAGTTGATCGTATAGGCAAGAAAAAAAAAGTGACCTATGGTGATGCAGCCAAAGGGAAGGCCACCATGATTTTTAAGCTGAGCAAGAAATCTTAGCAAATGATTTCGTTTAATGTAATATATAATCAGTAGGGGCCGTGCCCCTCGTGTTTTCCCTGTGACGCTCACTCGGTTGCTGATACGTTCACAAACCATGGATGTAGAACAATATATGGTTCAGGGCCAATGTGGTAGTAAATTTCCTGGTGTCTTCCATCCCTGCCGGAGTGCATGAATATGCTTACGTCCTAGTCCCTCTTCTATTCGCTTACCTACCCCCGTGTGCGGCAGTGGGATGAATCGATCATATTTGCTACTCATATATAAAGAAGTGCACAGTTAAGACAGTTGAGTTTGAAGCTTGCATTTATTTGCAAGTAGCAAATCGACTTGGACCACCTTTATATTTCTTGGACCAATGCTTATGATTTGCTAATAAGACAGCGCACGTGATGTCTGAAACATGCGTGTCAATTTCAAAAAGGAAAAAGAAAAGACCAAGCGAGTCACAGGTTAGAACGGCATCAGAAGTTCAACCGATTTCCACGCGCTACTTCCCAAAGTTGAGGTACAAACAAACACACCAAACTGCATAATCCTTTGTTTTCCGCTTAACACTCCAAAATTAGCAGCTTTTCAGCTGCCACTCTGTTTCCTCTGTTTCTTTCTCCCTTCTTTCCCATGCCAATATTTTTTTTAAGGGAATCACGCCCACATGGGGCTCTATTCATTCAGATGCGAGAAAATTTACACAGTTTAGCCTAATTAAGCCATTTACATGTAAGGACTTGAAAGGACAAACATTTTGATGTCACAAATTGGAACATGAGGACAAACGATCTCCTTTCTACTTAAAAGAGTATTCCTAGCAAGAGAGTTTGCTTTGTAAACATTCACTAGGAATGAGATAAAAAAGAATAACTATTTTTGTCATCATGCATTCCACTTCTCCAAGGACATTTCTGATACGCCAACCTTGAGGGGTTCCATGGAGACTGTTAAGACTGGAAGCCAAACTCCAGTTATCGGAAAGGAAATCACCATCTTTAAATTCCAGCCTTTCAGCAATCCAGATACTAAGAAAGATACTTAGAGCTTGTGCATGTAAAGGAGAATCTGGAAGGCTTGATGAAGCTTGAATCTGAATCCACCAGGGAAAATGATCTCCCTGATTCAAAATAAAAAATGAAGGCTATATTCTTTTCCTGCAATAAAAAATAGCATCTTAATTAACTGCAACAAAATTTGGATCTTGCTGAGTTAAACTGATCAGAATGATCAGAGGAAACGGGGCTCTAGATTGTGGCCATTAGTAATTTTCTATACCTCATATGCCTCATATCCATGAGTTATTCGCCTTGATCAGGGGTAGTTTAGTCCATGTGATGTAACCCTGATTAATGTATAAATACCCCCTCCTTCTGAAGAGGGGGGTCGGTTCCCATTGTATTGTAACTCTCTACTTGCAATCAGAATCACTTCGCTGTACAGTCGTGTGTTTCATCGCTTCGCGATGCCATAGCGTGCTTCACCTGGTGTTTGGTGTTTCCCGAAGAGAAACCCAACAAAGGGTAACCGAGGATGCACAATGCCTCTTCTAGAAAGGTCAATCTCTCTCGGGCCAGACACATTGTTCTTTACTGGCTCATTGTTCTCCCATTGAACGCCCACTTGGAAGCTTCCTTTTCCTTGAACCATGGATGCGGAACAATGTCTCCTAGAGTGGATGAATTTCCTGGCGTCTCTCATCCCCGGGCACAGGAGTGGATGAATTTTCGACCTATCGTTGTAGTCTTTTTCTTCTAGTCCCTTTACCTATCCCCGAGTGAGCATATCTAGCTGTGATACGCGATGAACCTATCATGTTTGCTACTCTTATATAAGAACTGCGCAATCGACTTTGACAGTTGCATTTATACTAAGTAGCATTCGATACGTACATCAGTGTGTACACACATTTCTTGCAGGAATGGTTGTACGGCATCGGTGCATGGCTGGCCGCAGTTGAGATTGAACCCCAACACACCTAACCGGGGAGGGGGGGGGGGGGGGGGGGGGGGGGGGGGGTCCTCGTCCCTTGTTTTCCAACCAAAATTAGTTCCTTTGCAGCTGCCACTCTGTTTCCTCTGCTCCTTCCATCTCTCCCATTCGCATGCCGTTTTTAGCTTCTCATTTCTCTCCCCATCATCTCCTCGTCCAGGTCTGAAGCAAGCGTGTCACAGGTTAGAACGGCATCAAATTGTTCAACAAGTGAGGTTCAACCCCAACATATACAACCGGAGCCTCCCCTGTTTTCCCACCAAAAGTATTCTCGGTTCAGCGGCCACTGTTTCCTCTGTTCGTTCCATCTTCCCATTTGCGTGCCATTTTTAGCTCCACATTTACACATCAGGGCTACATTGCGTATATTATTTTCGAACAATGTAGTAGTATAGAAACACGACACGACGATACGGATGCAGCAGCACTACTGACGCCCCATTACTGGTCACCTCAATGCTTGAGTATTCCGCGGTTTGTCTTGCTTATCTCCGGCTAACTGTTCTGGATTGCTGGACTTTCTGTCAGGCCAGACACAATGTTCTTCGCAGACTCTCAATGTTCTCCCATTGACGCCCACCTGGATACTTGTACTTCCTTGAACCATGGATGTGAAACAGTGTGCTCTCGCGGCGCTTCGTGGTGCTCATTTTCCTGGTGTCTTCCATCCCCGCGGGAGAGGATGAATTCGTTTACCTATCGTCCTAATCTTTCTCTTCTATTTCCTTGCCTATCCTAATGGACGGTAGTGTTGTGATACTGGATGATTCTAGTATCCTATTTTGCTACGCCTATCCTATATAAAGATCGAACTACGTAATTTAGTATAGTGGTTGCATACTTGCATTTATTTGAAAGTATTAGTGGGCTGTAACCTCCTAGTAAGGCCAAAGCCGGGATGGTTTTTTTCCCGTTATCTATTTTTTTTTCAAAGTACTAGTGGTCTTCAGTACCTAGGGCTGTTCAGGGACGAGTTTTCCAAACCGGCAAGCAAACCGCTCGGCGGGCGTAGTACTGAGGTTACTGTTCATCATGTCTAGGTTACTGTTCATAAACAGCTAAATGAACAGTACGGTTTCTTGGACGGTTTTCTTCCGAACCGGCGTGAACAGCCCTACAGTACCCACATCATATGCTTTTTGCCAATTTTGTTGCAGAAATGCTTGCTATTAGTTGTAGGACTTGGCTACGCATGTTGCCTGATACAAGCGCGTGACAGGTTAGAACGGCATCAGCAGTTCCGCTGATTTCCCCAACACACCGAACTGCTGCCTCTCCCCTGCTTTCCCTCCAAAATTAGGAGCTCTTGGGCTGCCGCTCTGTTCCCTCTGTTTCTTTCTCCCTTCTTTTCCATGCCATTTTTAGCTCCTCGTTTCCCTCCCCAATCATCTCCTCCGACGAACCAGCACCTCCGAGCACCTTGTGGCGTCCCTTGGCGCCGCCGCGGCACTGCCATGCCCCTGCCGCCGGGGCGGAGGAGGTCCTGATCGCCTTGCCCGATGGGCAACGTCTGCGCCGGGTCGTGCTTCACCAAGAACCGGCTCTTCGGCTCCTTCTCCGGCGGCTCCATCTGGCCGTCGTCGTCCCGCGCCCCCGCCTCGCCGTCGCAGCCCACCACCACCTCCCGCTCCGTCCCCATCGTCCAGGTCCAGCCCAGCGAGTCCACCGCCGACGACGAATCCGTCTCCAAGCCACCACCTGTCCCCGTCCCGGCCCCGGCCCAGGCCCAGACCACACCTCCGGCGCCCATCGTCATCTCCGAGCCACCGGCGCGGCCATCTTCTTCACAACCGGCGGCGCAGAACGAGCCCGCCGCTGAAGCATCCCCATCATCCGCGCCGCCACCGCAATCAACGCAACCTACCAAGCCGAAGAAGCCGGCGGCGCAGATCAAGCGCATCTCGAGCGCGGGCCTGCAGGTGGAGTCGGTGCTGCGGCGCAAGACCGAGAACCTCAAGGACAAGTACAGCCTGGGCCGGAAGCTGGGCCAGGGCCAGTTCGGCACGACGTACCTGTGCGTGTGCAAGGCCACGGGCCGGGAGCACGCGTGCAAGTCCATCGCGAAGCGGAAGCTGGTCACGGACGAGGACGTGGAGGACGTGCGGCGCGAGATCCAGATCATGCACCACCTGGCGGGCCACCCCAACATCATCTCCATCGTCGGCGCGTACGAGGACGCCGTGGCCGTCCACGTCGTCATGGAGCTCTGCGCGGGAGGGGAGCTCTTCGACCGCATCGTGCGCAAGGGACACTACACGGAGCGCCAGGCCGCCACGCTGGCACGGGTTATTGTTGCTGTCGTGGAGTCGTGCCACTCGTTGGGTGTCATGCACCGCGACCTCAAGCCAGAGAATTTTTTGTTTGTCGGAAATGAGGAGGACGCGCCGCTCAAGACCATCGACTTTGGCCTCTCCATGTTCTTCCGACCAGGTCCGTAGTTTTTATCATTAATTGTGTCGTTCATTCATTGGACCGGCTTCCAATCGATGGAATTCTACGGATGCAGGTGAGGCGTTCACCGACGTGGTGGGGAGCCCGTACTACGTGGCGCCCGAGGTTCTGAAGAAGAACTACGGCCAGGAGGCCGACGTGTGGAGCGCCGGCGTCATCATCTACATCCTGCTCTGCGGGGTGCCGCCTTTCTGGGCCGAGACGGAGCAGGGCATCTTCGACCAGGTGCTGCACGGCTCCCTCGACTTCGAGTCCGACCCCTGGCCCAGCGTCTCCGACAACGCCAAGGACCTGCTTCGGAGGGTGCTTGTCAGGGACCCCAGGAAGCGACTCACCGCGCACCAAGTCCTCTGTCAGTAGTGCCTTGATACTTGCATTGCGCACCAATGATCATTGATGTTACTTACTGTTGCTGGAATGCATGACTAATAAACTTCCCACACATTCCAGGCCACCCATGGCTTCAGATGATCGCATCTGCGCCCGATAAGCCGCTGGACTCGGCGGTGCTCTCGCGGTTGAAGCAGTTCTCGGCGATGAACAAGCTGAAGAAGATGGCGCTGAGGGTGAGGACAAGTGCACTTTATGCTTCTCTTTTTAGTGGCTTGTGAATGAACGACCCACGAACTGACGGGATCTTACAATACTGCACAGGTGATTGCGGAGAACCTATCAGAAGAGGAGATTGCTGGGCTCAAGGAGATGTTCAAGATGATGGACACCGACAACAGCGGCCAGATCAACTTTGAGGAGCTCAAGGCTGGCCTCCACCGAGTTGGCGCCAATATGAAGGAGCCGGAAATACATCAGCTAATGCAGGCTGTAAGTTTCAGTCTTTATCATGTATTGTTAACACAAGTATCTGCCAAATAAATTAAGAAAAAACTTTCGTCCTCTGTTGATCAAAAGATTCATTGCCGTAATAAGATGATGCATATATACACACACAACAGGATATATGCAATGAAACGTCTTTTTATTTTAGTTGCTAAAATAGTAGTTGTGGAATATGCAATTAACACAGGGAATACGTACTGTTGTATCTGTTACACAGGCTGATATTGACAATAGTGGCACCATAGATTATGGAGAGTTTATAGCTGCTACTCTCCACCTCAACAAAGTTGAAAGGGACGATCACCTATTTGCTGCCTTCCAATACTTTGACAAAGACGGAAGTGGGTACATCACAGCTGATGAGCTGCAACAGGCTTGCGATGAATTTGGTATCGAAGACGTACGACTGGAAGACATGATAGGCGAAGTAGATACGGACAATGTAAGCTTGATAACTCTAACAAACGGAAAGACCAATTGGCAACCGTTTATTCTGATGATTTCTTTCATTGATTCGGTAGGATGGGCGCATCGACTACAACGAGTTCGTCGCGATGATGCAGAAATCGACTTCCGGGTTTGGGAAGCAAGGTCACCGGAAAAACCTCAGCATCGGACTTAGGGATGCATTGAAGATACAAAGTTGACATTGACGTACTGCTGCACAGTGTATTTATGATGTGTACCCCACTTAAAACGTGAGATGATGTTGTGCATACTTGTTGTAACTGTAAAGGAACTCGAGTTCAGATAATTTATAGGAGCTTTTGTTAACACAAGTCAAGCTCTTAAGTCTTTTTAAGTTAAATAAAAGTAGCAACAGTGTGGGTGTCTCACAGGAGCAGGACCACCAGACTCCTTCCACCATGCAGCTCGCTCCTTTCATTGCACCTCAGGATTTTGATCCTCCGGTCAGGCATTGGCAGCAGCCTGAGCAGCCATAGAAACTGCTTTGGTTGTAGTAGTAGCCACTCTTGCCACCATCTGACGTCGTAGGGATCAATTGAATGATAAAAAAAGCACCAATCCACATTACAGTCCACGGAAATTCAGCAGAATCATGTGCAGCCCGGCTGATCAGAAAACAGAGAACACGGAAATGAGCAAATCTTATTCATGTTGCATATTTGACTAATCTTCGGAATGAAAACTTATACAAACTGGAACATAATTTCCGAAGGATTAAAAAGAAGCAAATACAATGGTTTTCCTTGGTAAATGCAAATCAAATAAAAGATAGAAAATAAGGAAAGAAAACAAGTTCTATATAATGCACCCATTTCAATTAAGGGCAGGTACAACGCTACACGTAGGCAGTCTTGTAGCCCGTCTCATGCAACGCCACGTAGGATTTTTGATGAGGTGGAAGAGAGAGAGGGATGTAAAAGAAAGAGGCGGTTGTTTCGCAAGGCAACCGCCTAAAATGCTAAAATTTAAGAGTAGGAGACGGCTTACATACCATTGTACTAGTTGTAGTTGTCATGCAACTCATAAACATTCTTTTTTTCATCCCTAAATTAAAGGAAGATACAAATACTATCAGACAATTAAAACAATCATCCATTGTATGTGTGGTCTCATAAATCGTCTTATAATTACATGTCATGTATGAGACGGCTTATAAGACAACACCATTGTACCTGCCCTAAGAGAATAATATGCATTGGGTGTCAGTCAAACCAATCTATCCAACTCACACACATCTTGACGATGCTTTGATTAAATTACCCGGTTCAAAAGTTAAGTAACAGACTTTACTTCTTTTAAAATGAAATACAGGAAAACAGTATGCACTAGTTTTCTTATTTTTGAGAAAGTAATAAAAAGACTCCTGAACTAATCTTTTAGGTGCCATTCACTATTATTCTGCTTCAGATCAAATCTAACAGATCACATCCATTGCAAAAGTTTGCACCCACAAAAGGATTTTCTTTTTAAGCAGGCCTAAATCAAAAGAATTAACAACGTGGATGACAGAAGATCATCTGAACTTAATAAAGGAAACACAAAAAGCAGAGAGCCATATTCATACAGAAAGGCTAGCATGGTTACACACAAAAAAATAATCAACACATCCAACAGTTATATAAGGAGAAGACAATTTACTAGCACTTACCCTGCCCCTTTTCTAGCAACCCAAGCTGCACCTCTTGCTTTCCAAGCTGCAAGTATAGCTTCCCAAGAATACTTATGCCAGTTGGATGCGGAAGATGAAAAAGTATGCTTCGTTCCAACGGAATTCACAAATGCTAACTTGTTGTGATTGATGAAAGATGACGACATCTCAGTTGCTGACCCGCCTATCTTAGCAGTAGCATGGGAGAATGCTGTTTTGTTGAGGAACCTAGCAGCCTGAGAAAGCGATGAAAAGACGAAAAAAAATTCAGCGAGTTGCGAGGAGACAGTGAAAATTTCAGCGAAAGATAATAAAGAGTGGACTGTGATAAACCAGCATCAGTATATATACTTTTCGCAAAAAAAAAAGCATCAATTTATATTCCAAATAAATATCTGATCGAAATCGGATCTGAAGTACCCAAAATTCTTAAGCAACCGAAGTTTGTACGCACCGAAGAACAGGGGACGACCGGAGCGGCGGCCCTAGCCGAAGCAGACGCGTGAGCTGCGAGGAGGCTCATCGACCTAGACGTTCCAGAGGAGATCTTCTGCAAGACGAAGCGGCCGGTCATCTCGGCTCTCGATCACTGTGAACCTGAGATACAACAGGGTGATCTTTTTATCCCAAGAAAGAAATTTCAAGGAGAACAGAGCACCTTGCGTGGATTGATCTTGCTTGTGGAAGAAAACGAATAACCTAATAATCACTCTGAGGGTCGATTTGTATAGGATTGGATGACAAGGGCAACATACAAATCAGTATAGGAGTTGAAGAGCAGAACAAGACAGACTCCGAGATCAGTTTGAGTTACTCACCAACAAAAGTAGGAAATCGACCATACGACTGTCAGGCGGTGTGGCGCAGGGCCACCGAATCCATGGCGAGGCGGATCACGCGTTCAGCACGGTGCGACGGAGGATCGGCGGGGTGGCGACTGAAGCTCCAAGCCATAGTGAAGGAAGAGTATGGCCGGGGCTTTCCCACGCGGCGGTTGATCTGGTCCCATGCGGCAGCCGGCGCGCGGAGGTGTTGCGTCATGCGGCGGCGCACGCGAGGAAGGTGCTGGACCACTGAGTCCCACCCGTGCGTGTCCGAGCCGGAATTCGTCAATTCGTGATGGATCCACGGGATCTTGCTGAATCCGTGGTCCCGCTGGGTCATCAACGTTGAATTCAAGGTTGGTGATTTCGGCATCATTTTCGAGATCAACGGCAGTTGTGTGCATCTACGGGACACGACGACGGCATGGAAACCCTGCTCGTTTGTTGTGTCAGCTTTTACGCCGGCGGGTAACTTGTGTCTGTGTGTTGGTGTGGCCTCGAGCCGTTGTACTGTTCTATTAGAATATAAATGAATTGTCTACTTTTTCCCATCAGTTTAGGTTTTTAGGTGAACTGGTTGGTGCATGCAACTCAATATGATATCAGGGCCGGTGGTCTCGAGTTCGAATCCTAGCTGACGCGATTTATTAAATAAATGTGTGTGTATGCTTCTGGTGGGGGAAGATATGGCCAAGTTATGTGCTTTGTAATTCTATCTAAACCAATAAAGAACCAGTTTGAGTACATATCACTTTTACCCTGCCAGATTATACACACATGTCGATCTACCCTTGATCTAAATCATACCCTTTTTAAAAACCGTCGGATCCTGCCAGGTTGGATGGGGCCAAACGGGAGGGGGCAAGGGGATGGGACAAATGTCTCATCGGAGTAGAGAAAACGGGACAACGTCATGACCCATCTCGGTTTTTTTTTCACCGTACCATTTTGCTACCCAAACGTTATGCCCGCCTAAATTAAGCACAGTCACGTAATTGCTTTCCATCCTCCTCTCGATTTATTTCCATTCCTCTTCGTCCCAGATCCTACGCGCCTCCGACGTGATTGTCTCCTTGGATTACGATTTCCTCCCAACCATATCCGAGCCTTTCCAATCCGCATTGGCTTCCTTTGCTGTCGACATTGATCCTCAGGGACAGCGCCTCAAATACATCGCCGAGAGAGGAAGAGATCATGTAAGGGTGGCACGCAGGCGAGCACCTTGAGGAGAAATTCATTGGGGAGCCGACCTCCTCCTCCTTCCCCAGCCCCATGCGCGAGATTACAGCAGGATCCAATGAGGTTGAAACCGGCCATGGGTCTCTGTAGCGACGGGGGCCCGCCCATGGCATCGGCTGCGAGCGTGCGCCCACGACGGAGGTCGACGTTAACCCAGAAACTTAGGTCGACACCAACATCCTCATGGTCACAAGCTTGTTCATCTTCGGGTAGAAAGATTGAGCGGGATCAAATTCTATGAGGTAGTATTTCCTCGTCAGTTCTCTTTGCCTTTCTCACAGTTTGTAATCATCTGCATTCCAGCCAATCATTTCTGCTTTCCGATTTTCAGTTCTATTTTATATATTTTGATTGATGTTTCGGTGACCAACCACTACAAGCAGATGGCCACTCTTCCGATAAAGCCTCTCAGTGACAGGGGCATCTTCATTATGCTGGTGTCTGAAGTATCTACAAGTAGTTTGAGGCCTGGGGCACAGGGCCAACGTCTTATCTATAATTGGCATACCTGTGCAAAGCGAAGAACTGCAGAACTTATGTTTGAGCGACAAATGATCACTCCATTAATTTCATGTTATCTCTGATAGGCAATTGGTACGAGACTAGGTGGTACCTCGCGCGTTGCTGCGGGAAGTTTTAAATTTATTACATAGATGATTTTGAAAGTACATCAGCATGACTATAAGACTTGTATTTAGTTATATGAGGCCAGAAGTTGCATAATACACAACCGATGTATTCGTGGTATAACTTATGAAACATAAATGAAGAGAATTGCATATAAGAATCAATATATTAGAATAACAAAGCCGGTAACTCTGAAGTATGCATACGGGTGTCATATAAAAAGGTTCAAGGGGGCATTGACAGTGACAAAACAACAATCAAAATTCGGCCAAATAAATATTGATCTGCATGGACACAACCAACAATTGCATAGGAAAAGTAAAAGGTATAAATCTCTCTCGAATCATCGATGGAATGGACGGTTATCACCCTTTGGAGAATTCATACTCAGCATACGTCCTTTTCTGTAATTGAACACTTATATGACCGTGAAGATATAATGTAATGAAACTAAAGGAAGCTAGAATGAGTATGAGCAGTGAGGAGAGAAGAGATTAGAATTTAGAAGTACAGGATAACCTATGTGATAGCTAGTTGGCCAGGGGGGGAATGGAATGGCAAAAAAATGAGGTCTCCATATATAGATGTGCGTCTGTGCTATTGATTGTTTGAACGGAGAGAACGTCCAAGGTTGTTTTGATGACCTGTAATGCTGAATTGTGTGAGGGAGATTAAAATGACATAGTAACGGTGTGTCGTTACCATGACCCCCGGGTACCCTCAAGTCCAAAGGGCCGAGTAACCTGACAAGGGTAGTCGGACCAGCCCAGAAGAAACCGAGTAGCCCACGATACAAGATGGAAGGTTCTACTACTCGGCTGGACATTGGAAAGGCTTCTTGCCTTGTACTCCAAGTATTTCCATGATGTAACCGACTAAGACTCTTTCCATGTAACCCTGTACCCCCGACTATATAAGGCGGGCAGGGATCTCCTCTCAAACATACACAATCAATACCACGACATACAAGACGTAGGGTTTTTATCCCCCGGGAGGCCCGAACCTGTCTAAACTCCTTGTTTCGTGTTCACCATCGTATTCTTGGTTCCTTCGCCCCTAGTTAAAATCTATCGAGGCCCTATAACCTCGACAGTGGCGCGCCAGGTAGGGGGTGTGTCGGGATCCTCTCCGTCGAGTACGATGGATCGCTTCGTCAACAACTTCACTCCAGGCGCTCGGCTCAGCTTCAGGAGCTTGGAGTTCATCGCCGACAACATCGGCAACCTCGTCCCCGTCAACTCGCCGACTACCGGGGTCGAAATCGAGTCGGACTCTTCTCTTCCCGAGTTAGAGTCCGGTTTCTCCAGGCTTCAGATCGAGTCCTACTCGGACTACTCGGCAGCCGAGATAAGATCTGCTCTGGAGAACATCCGCTTCAGATCCAACTTGCCAAGCTTGATTTACTATCCGGCTCAGCGCTATGGTATGTTTCCCTTCGGTTTACGTAATTCTGCTGATACTTTTCTCCGAAGAGACGTGCAGGATCTACTAGCATCAGAGGGAGACATGTCCTTCAACCTGGTTGCTTGCATCCGGGAAGATCACATGGACACCTATGATACCTCAATTTGGGATTCCATGTACGAGCCGACAGATCAAGGGACCAATGCAGGCTACAGCTCGGACGGCTCATCCTCGCCCATGCCGTATGAGTGCTTTGCCGTAATAGGCGATCTGACCGCTCAAGACGGCAACGCGGTCAACTTACCCGGACCCCCGCCGGGAGGACCACCACCGGCAGCAAACACCGTCACTCCTGCCCCGGCAGCCACGACGGCAGCTGATGAAGCAGCCGCGGCGGCCCTAGCAGCAATGAACGCTGAGTCCTCTGCTGCAGCCGCAGCTCGGGCTCACCAATCCCGACTGAACAATCAAGGTGCCCTCAGCACGATACCTGAAGAAGACGAAAATCCTGATGACTACGCTCGTTCTCCTAGAAGAAGGAACAACGGCAGATCTCGCGATCTCCAACGTTCACTTTTCGTTGACGTCAACGGTCATCAAGCCTTCCGGACACCGGAGCAGAACATGGTCGCCAACAGGACCATCCTCGACCAAGTCGAGGCGGCCATAAACGACCCAAACTTCTCGCCAGCAGCCATCACGCCTCTGCTCGACAATGCCAAGTGTTACGCCGAAGCTGCCACCCTCTTGAGGAGTCAAACTCCTTCTCGGGCCCCCAGCTCTTCATCATCCAACAGAAGGCGCAGGCTCCTGGAAAATCCGAGTGACAACCGGCAACGAACCCCGGCAGCCGCGGATGCACCTCCCCAGCAGAATCTTCACCGCCAGGTGATAGCCCGACCTGGGTTTGATGCTCGCCGAGACATCAACGCCATACGCCGCCAAAGGTCAGAAGATCGAGAACGCGCCCGACAGGATGACTATGATCGCTTTGGCATCGGACGGTCACCCGAACGACGGTCACCCAGACGATCCCGCTCGCCACGACGTCGCTCCCCTGATCGGTCACCAACCCCGCCAGCGCGATCGCCGCCAAGGAGAACTCCTCCTCGGGACACGCCTCCTCGAGAGGCCCCACGACGAGAATACCGCCGACAAGAAGAAGAGCGGGACCACGACAATGACCGCCGTGACGCCCGGCGTCGTGATGACGACAGACATCGGGACGACCGACGCCGAGAAGATCGCCGAGAAGACGGCCAGCGTAGGAACGACCGCTACCACGACGGTCATCGCCAACACCGCGACCATGACTACGACAGGCGCCGTCGCGACGAA